>JAIUZE010074892.1:0-36680 GCA_022085475.1 Heliosperma pusillum
TATTTATACGGGAGATATGTCTCCCGTCTTGTATATTTCTTTTGTATAATATTATTTCCGTTTTGTAATGACCCTTTTTATTTATGACACCTTCGTTATGTATTATTATCTTTTATATATTTAAATAAATTTTTTTTTTTTCTTTCCGCAAATTTGAGGGTGTCACACATGCTGCATGATCCCCTGCTATTCACATAGCCCTATGGGGAATGCAGTATGCCTGGCCGGGATTCCCCATGTGTCGAGGGAAGTAGTTATTGTGTGAGAATATCATATAATGTGAAACTGTCTATTTTCTAAAACGAGAACTCATTTATTAGCATTAAATGAGTAGTTTCCTTAACAAAAATGAGCCATCTCGCAGCGTAAGACCGTGTTACTCTATAATTTGTGATGATTATAACTCTCTTGAAGGCTTAGTCCCAAAATTATCTGCAGTTCTGCCTTTGTTGAATATAACCTAGATGACAACAATTGATAGCACAAAAATAAAAGGCCTTAAATACACAATATGTGCTTATAATTAGTGTACTAAAACACTGTTCCAGTATAATTTGGACATGTTAATTTGTACAAATTTAGGCTCTGTTCTTTTGTACTTAAAGTCATATTCTTTAAGTCATTTCAGATCTTATAAGTTCAGTTTAGTTAAGTTCATCAAAAATAAGTTCTTCAGATCCCATAAGTTAAAAAATTTCATATCCTACAAATTTAGTTTAGAAACGTTCAGCAAAATTAAGTTTAGTTCAAAATAGTTTAGTTTAGAAATGATCAGAAACATTAACTTAACTTATATTAAATTATTTATGTTAGACTTGTTAACAACTTATTATTAATTAAAATTAACATGATTGCTAAAATAAGACAATCCACTTTTATATATGAAATAAATTATTCATTTGATGCTAATATATGAGTTGTCTTATAATATACATGGTTTTATCACATTGAGAGAATGTCTCACATTTTTTTATTGTTGAATAAATTAGTTACATATCACATATCATACATAGTTAAGCGCGAAAGTGGTAAGTAGCCCCCTTAAGTTTGCTCAATTGTCAAATTAAGCCCCTTAAGTTTGAAATGTAGCAATTGACCCCCTTTACTTTAATCAAAAGTGAAAATAACCTCTATTATATTTTTTCAACATAAATGTCATAAATTAATTCATTTTATACTTAATTCATTATACTTAACATATTGTTTAAATGAATTTAAACTATTACTTTTTGTGAGATTTCTATTAAAAATAGGGTTATTTAACGGGAATACTCCAAACCATTATTGTTCTGCTCAAATTACTCTAAACTTCAATTTAACTAGCATTATAACAAACTATTTCCCCCTCCGTCATGTAATAGAATTGCGTTTTTATTAACCTGAAGTAGCAGGTTAGTCTCACTTTTGTCCTCTTAATTAATCCGATTTCTTTTCTCCTCTTCAGCTTACTAACTCTACTGCAACTTTTCCCTCCATTTATTTTGCTTCCTTTTTACTCTCCTTACAATGTCCAAAATGTTATCAATTTTCAAATATTTTAACCTTTAGTTTCCTCCATCCTCTCATAAATGAAAAAAATATGCAGCGAAGTCATCTTCAAGTTTTAAATTTCCCCTAAATCAATTGATATGACAGATTATAAATCTCTTATATATTGGACACCGATAGATCTATACAATGGCATGATACTTACGTCAATGACTCAGGAACACTCCGATTCCCCAGAATTTTCGCAGACCCTTGAATAATTTCTCCAATTATTCAAATTATTAGCAATGGCATCAAGAATTGCTTCCTCAACCGATATTTTCCCCTATTACATCCCCAAAAAAATTAAAGCATCTTTCATAATACCGACTTTAAAAAAAATGTAATCTTTTTGTTGAGACATGGAATTTAATGGTAGGTGTATGAACGAAAGATTCAGTACTTGTAGAAATTTTATATGCAATTCCTACTGTTCATTTTTTTCCATCTTATTATTATGTTAGTTATTGAATATAGGAAGATAGTGGTTCAAGGTGAATAATGGTGGATTTTATATGCCTGAAACATCATGTTATTTCCCTCACCACCGCAATAGGTAGTTCAAGGTGAATAAGGTGGGTCTATCGGCGACAAGGATGTCAGTTGAGGGCAGTGGTAGTGGTGTTGATGGTTCATGTTGGTGGTAATGTTGGTAGTTGAGTTTGATGATAGTGGTGTATCTTTGTTAAGTTTATGATGTATGGTTGTTAATGGGGTGAAAATGTTAAAGGTGAGGAAGGTGATGATAATGAGATAGATTTTTGTAAAGATGACCTGATTACTAGGTAGTCGGTTACCCAATTATGTTACGGGAAGATGGGTAAATAGTTTGTTTTATTCTGAAATTAAATTGAGTTGAGAGTATTTTAAGAAGACACTTTATAGTTTAGAGTATTCTTATTAAATAATCCTAAAAAATAAAAAAGGGGTTAGATTTCACTTTTGTGTAAACTTAAGGGGGTCAATTACTACAAATCAAACTTAAGGGCTTAATTTCACAATTGAGCAAACATAAGGGGTTCATTTACTACTTTCGCATAACTCAGCGATATACCGTACATTAATTTATGCCTTTAAGTTAGAAGATTGATGATCATTTTATAGTTATGAAAATGAAGACCCATATTAATCATCCTAGAATTTTGTAAATAACACTAATCTTTGGGTTAGATATACAATTATATTTATTAGGACAAATATTTGTTGGGTAACATGCGTAATATTGAGCGGAAGCGTGGACCTTTTACCCTCTTAAGAGAGTGTAACTATAAAATGGGATAGATGATTATAAAATACGTCAACAAAATCGAGAATAGTGACACACCGATTTTTACGTGGAAAACCCCTCCGAATAAGGGTAAAAACCATGGGAAGCAAAATAATGGGAATACAATGACTTTCTTAGTACCCACTAGGACCTTACAAATATTATTTTGGCTACCAGGATAATCACTTGGACCCAGAAATAATATTCTAAATGTGTGGGACTCAGTCGAAGATTTTATACCTTTACGACTGGATACCCTACAGATAGGATTATTTGAGCAGTACCACACTATTTTTGGTAAAATGTGAGTAAATTCCATTAATAATAATCCATTACATCATTCATTCCATTACAATAACCATTTCCAACTAAAGGCTAATAGTACAATGTTATCAAGTGCTTTATATATGAAGTCTTATTCTACTTAGCCATTGTTTTTCTTCCAGCCTTATAGGATAAATCTGATGTTGCCTGAGCCTCATAACGAGTGTCCTCCTCACCTCATGCGCTACTCGTTCTGGAATTCTGAGCATTAGATTGAGTCTGCAAATATTCCTTTCCATCTATATGCCATACCAACACGCAACCAAAGTCATCTTCCAATTAGTTTTCTGCAATCGTGTGCACGTACTGCTGCTAGTAACCAGTTTCATCTTCAACCAACATTCCAGCCAACTAATGATTCTTACGTTGTAACTGCAATCTGCAAATAGGTGTGTGTAGATATCCTCACCATTTTCACAAAGAACACACTATTTATTATCTGTCAATCTCAACTGAAATAGTTTTACCCTTGTGTTCAGGGCTTCCCGTGTGATTAACCATGCTATAATAAAATGCTTTGGTTCTATCCATTTCTCCCAAACTTCAATTCTTTGTACCAGGTATAGGGGGATGTGATCCATGTAACCACCGATAGGCAGACCGGACAGAGTAACCTTTAGGATCATGCATCCAGTGGTTACTCAGAAAGCCCTCGGCCAGCATTTCTGTAGTTCTACATATATTCCTCCAATTTCAGTTAGAGTCCTTGGGAGGGTGATACTCATCCCAAGTTTTGCCTTGTAAATAAATTTTATCAACCCATAAGACCCATAATCTATCAGTCTTTATATGAATCTAGTTAACAAGCTTTCCCATTGTTGCCACATTCCACATCCCACTTTCCTTCACTCCCAATCCTCCTTCATCTTTCATGTAACAAATTTTTTGCCAAGATACTAAAGGTTCTATGTTAAACTCAGTTCCTCCAGTCTAGGAATAGTTTCTATAAATAGCTTTTATTCTCTTGATAACTCCTTTAGGATGCACAAAGATGGAAGACCAGTAATTCTGAAGAGTGTTAAAAACAGAATTAATTAGAACAAGTCTTCCTGCATAATTTAACTTCCTAGCACCTATGCCTCTCACTTTATTCACAATCCTCTCAACAAGAATGTTGAAGTCACTCCTTGTTGACCTACCAGGTTGAATAGAGATACCCAAGTATTTAAAGGGAAGCTTCCCCTTCTTAAAACCTGAGATCTGGATAATATCAGCCTGCAAATTACTCTCAACTCCAGAAAATGCTACCTCAAATTTAGAAGAGTTGACTTTCAAACCTGAAGTAGCAGAAAAAGTAGATATGGCCCTTAAAAAAAGCATAATTGACCTTACATCACCCTTACAAAACATCAGCAAGTCCTCAGCAAATAAAGATGAGTCAACTTCAGGCCTTTACACAATGAATGATACCTGAAATACCATTTGTCAGTTACATACTTCACCACCCTAGACAAGTATTCCATACATACACAAAAAGGAGAGGAGACATAGGATCTCCTTGTCTTAGACCCCTTTCCCCTTGAAAATAACCAAATTGTGCTCCATTTAAGCTGAGGGAGTAGGATGTAGATGTAACACAGGTCATCACCAGCTTCTTAAATTCAATGCATCCATCATTTGTTCAACAAACTTGCACTCAATAGTATCATAAGCTTTATGAAGGTCAAGCTTAAACATACATCTGGGAGAACTTTGCACCCTATTATAAAGTCTCAACAGATCCTGGCAGATCAAAATGTTATCATGGATGCTTCGCCCCTGATTAAAAGCTCCCTGATTTTTACTTATTATATCAGGCAGTACAATAGCAAGCCTTGAGTAGATGATTTTAGAGATAGCTTTATAGATCACATTACAACAAGATATATGCCTAAAGTGTCTAACACTTGTAGGTCTGCCTATCGTAGGTATCAGTGTGATTATAGTAGCATTAATCTGAGTCAGCAGTTTACCAGTATTAAAAAAATCAATCACAATAGTACAAACATCATCTCCCACAATATTCCATGCATCACGAAAGAATTGGCTAGTATAGCCATCAGGACCCGGTGATTTCCCTTTAGGGATGCTGAAAATAGCTTCCTTGACTTCTGCTACTGTAACAGGAGTATTTAGGATTCTCCAGTGCTCATTAGTACAGTGATTACCTTTCCTTATCACATTTTGACTAACTGAAATAGTATATGTATGACTTCCTAATAACTCCTTATGATACCCCAGGAAGGCATTCTGAATTCCTTCTCCATCAGTATGAGTCAACCCATTCTTGTGTGCAATTTGAAAAACTTTGTTTAACACCACTCTCTTCTTAATAGCATGATGAAACTAAGAAGTGTTCAGATCCCCCTCCAAGGACCATTGAATTTTTAGCTTTTTAATGAGGAAAGTATCTCTAGCAGAGATAAGTTCCTTCAAGTCATTGGCTAACTCCATCTCTTTCTGAATCATCTCTAGATTGCCTGGATTATCAACTAAATCCATCAGAATTCTCTCCAACACAGTACCAGCAATGTTAGTATTAATCACAATATTTGCAAAACAAGTTTTGTTCAAATGTTTTAACACATGTTTTAGTGCTGTAAGCTTCTTAATCACAGTAAACATAAATATTAAAAGCTCTTCCTCCCTTTTAATTCCATTCTTTTATCCACAATAGTACAAGGGCAATGATTAAAAAGACCCTCAGGGTGAAAATGAGCACTATAATCACCAAATTCTTCAAGCCATTCCTGGTTCCCAATAGCTCTATCAAGCCTCAAGCCTACTATAAACTCTCCCAGATGGGATTTGTTTGTTACACCAAGTGAACAGAGCACCAGTAGCCTTAATATTCTCCATATTACAAAGAGATACACACTCTTAAAATTGCTCCATCTCAGCATCACTAGAGCTAGCTCTTAATCTCTCCACAGGAGACAAAACAGTGTTAAAATCCCCAGTCCACAACCAAGGAATCTGACAATTAATAGCTTCATTCTATAAAAAAATTCCATAATTCAACCCTTTCATTTAAACCATTAAATGCATAAATCATTGTCAAGTAGAACTTCCTACCATCAATTTGTGAATGAACAAGCATATGAATGTATTGAGCATTGTAAGATAGAAACTAGACAACAAAACACTCAGGATTCCACAGAATCCAAACCCTTCCTCCTTTATGCCACCCACAATTAGTGGATACACTTCAACCATGACAAAACATAAACTCTTTATCAGTCTTATTACTAGGCTTTATTTTAGTCTCCAAAATCCCAAACAATCCTATTCCATTATTATGCAAAAACTACTTCACCACCTTTTGTTTATTCATGTCATTCAGACCCCTAACATTCCAAAAGCCTATACTATGCATCTTGTCTAGTATCTGGAGGGTCATTCCCACTTTCCTCAACTCTTACAATAGGTGTAGCATTGTTATTCAAGGCATCCATAAATGTGTAGGTACTGAATTTCCCTTATAATCTTACTCCCACCATACTTTCTTGCCTGTTCATTTTGATTATCTGCTTTGCTGGAGTAGCTTTAACAACATGAGTTGCTCTAGCTGAGGCTAATGGTGGAAAACCCACAGGGTTAAGCAAAGTAGGAGTTGCCAAATCATTCTTCTGTTCAACGTGTTTTGGTCTCCAATCCTGCTTGGTACTCGTACAATTATCCATTGGTATTCCTTTTCTTTTAAGTTTTGTTGAACTTGATTTTTAAGAAAATCGCATTCTCTTATCTCCTCCTTTATTTAGCTATCTTCATAGCTCTAGTATTTCTCCAATTTCTTACTTTGGGCCCCTTATCTTTATCGTTCCTCCATTCCCATCTCATATCTTATTGCATTCCTTCCTTAAGATTTCTTACTGTTTCATATCTCGTAGTCGCATTCTCTCTTCTCTAGTGAGGTAGTTGTCTTACTAACAAGTGTAAAGAGTTAGTAATTTTTATTTTGAGGACGCTTGGGCTAGGGTATCTAACCATTTAATCGAGCTAGTTTTGTGTTGATTTCGACCATATATAGGATTTGAAGTTAAACTTAGGTTGAATCTGTTGGTGGTAATGTATTCTCTTGGTGGCCTTAGATTTGTGAGCTTGATGTTGTATAGTTATTTCGAGGATCGAATTGATCGTAATGTCAGGTCTCTTTGTTTGGTATTATAAAAGTTGACTTGGAGATCATTTGGGAGTTAGATGTCTCTTAATGTTGGATTATAAAAGAGACTTTTCTTTACGGTAACTACGATTTGTGACCATCGTTTGAGGAATAGGTTGTAAGTGGAGATCGATGCATTTTAAGCTATGATGAGCTAAATGATTCGAGTAGTTGTCTCATCGCCGTGTGTTTGGGATTATGTGTAGTTTGGAATTTGTAATTGTTCTTTCTTGAGATTTTGTGATTTAAGAATGACAAATTTCTTTAAGTTTCGGATAGTGGGCCTTGAAGTAAAATGGATCGGGTAATTGGAATGGTAAGCCCATTCATCTGGTGGTTGGTAATAATAATAGTTTTCTTGATATGATTATTCATGCTTGTGGCTTTGAGTGTAATAATAATTGGGCTAAGGATGTTGGAGTATGTTAAAGAATCTTTCATGTTGATTATTGATTGTGGATTTTCCTTTGTAATAGACCTGTGCTTATGCTAGATGGATATTGAATATTTGTGTTAGTGGCTTTGTTCTTGTAATTGTAAAGAATGTCTGTGAAATATAATGATTGAAATTTCATATGGCATACGTGATGTGAGTTACATTCTCTCGAGGACTAGCTTATTAATGTAATTGGTGTTGTTGATCAGAGGAAGTTCTTTATATTGGTGTGGTTATAAGATAGGTTTGTAAATTTCTCGAGAAGTCAATCATAATAATGGCTTTGGTATTTGGAGTAGAGTGTTTAGAAGTTCCATAATGCATAGATTTCCCTCCTCTTTGAGCGTAAAAGCTATGGCTCATTACTCTCTTATCCATCTTGTCATACTTTTCTTTGGGAATAAAATATGTATATGTTTATCATCCCTCTCTTTCTCTTTTTAATCCCCCTTATACTAAAAGAATAAGAAGTTTCAAAAATTTTCCCGCCAAAAAAAAAGTTCTCTATAATTAGTATTCCCTAAATAAGGTATCATATTTTTCCATATGCAAAAATATAAACAAGATATTCTGATTTTGTTGCACAAATGATATTGAACTACTTATACATACGATATGATAGTGAATATTTTAGACAATCTTTTTCATATTTCTATTTTCATTCTTTTATTTTGTCACAGAGATGACTATGATCTTCGATTTCCACAATGGCAATTCAATAATTTGTTTGTATTATTATTATTATTGTTAAATTATTAATTAGAGTTTTTTTTAGAATGTAATATTATAATAGCATAATTTTTAAAAAACGAGTAATTTTAAAACGTAAATTTTAGTTGGGGTAAAAACTGTCAATTTGTTTCACGGGAACTACACTAGTTGACTCTTATTGGATTTGTTACTCTTTTGACATTGTCCTTCTTTCCCGCTTTTACTCTTTTCAAAAAGCCTTTTTTTTCATTTTACTCGATGTGTGTATCTATTATTACCATGATTTGTGATTGTGATGATCAAGCTGCCTTTGTGTGCGTGTAATGTCTTGATATCCTGAGTTTACCCTTTGACAAAATTTCCAAATTTTTATGTTGTGTTTCAAATATATCCTTTCAAAGAAGTCTGAAAATGGATTTTTCTACTTTCGTTTTGCGAAAATGGATTTATGTTACCTCTATTTTGGATTTTACTTTGCAATGTTAGTGTTCTTGTGTGCATGCCAAGCGTTATTTTGTTCCCGAGAAAGTGAATGGCGCCTTCGAAAACTTTTCTTATACATTTTTGGATAAATGTCTTGCTTTTAAAATACAATTTCCTTGTAACTGTTTTGGATGTCTGTTTTGAGAAACCAATTTTTGTTCTTGTATCTTTTGGTTTTTAATTTCAAGTTTCAAGGACGAAACTTTTCAAAAGAAGGGGTGATTGTAACACCCCTGATTTAATATTAATGGGTATTAGCAAAACTCGTTAATTTTATAAAATTATCTTTTAATTTTATTGGTTAAAACATTTTTTTAAATCGATAAATTATGATTTCGTAGTTTTAACTTAATATTAAATTGAATTTAGTTTAGTTTAGTAGAAAGCGTTGCATTTCAGTCCGTTATAAGCCCATAATCGGACTCTACTCGAAATCTGAGTGCGTAAATACCCACCTTGAATATTAGATCAATTACTACTCACCTTCTCAAAACAAACCACCATAAAACTCCACCTTCACCCTTGCAATTTTCAGCAACTTTCTATTACCTTCATCTTTCTCACCAACTCAAAACCTCCATAACAAAGAAGCTTAAGACGGATGTCATTTCTTCGTCTCTCAACGAAACTTCACGATTTTTACATCATTATTCTCCTCTCATTCTCCTCTTCTTTTTCATACCATAAACTATCCTCTTCCTTCAGCTTTTTATAAAACCCATCTTTTAGATCTAATCTTAAGACGGATATAACTTCTTCGTTTCTTAACGGAATTCAATTTCGTTCAGTGTTTCGGAATCCTCTCACCGTCCTCTTTCTTTTTACATAATAAAAGATTGATTATTTGAACTTTCTTTTAAGACCAATTTTCCAGAAGTTCGGTTTGACATTCTTTTAAAAGGTGGAATTTTGAAGTGTTGGGTCAAGGGAAGCCGTTAGTATCATTAGCTTGCTTAAGGATTGCTTAATTGGAGTGCTAGTAAGTTACTATTGGCGGGTTACTTGATATCACTTTTTTCTGTGTTTTCTATGTGTTTTAGAGTAGTATTTATGAGAAAGACGAACATTTTATTAGCTAATGTTGTGTATTAATGTTTAACATGTTGAAAATGTTGAATTATGTGCATATATCTTCTTATGGTGAAAGTTGATGTTTGTTATACTAATTATCCTCTTAGTTGTATAAAAATTATGGAGAAACACTGTCGAATTAAAGTGGGCTCACATATGAGGGGGACTGTGCAGAAACCCAATAGCCCCACATTGATAAACGATAGGAGAGTTTACCACGAGGCAAGAGGCTACTTCCTCTATTACCAATTCGTTTTAGAGTCGAACCTCCTTGGATTTATAAAACGGACTTTCTTTCCTAAGTACGGGTGCAGCTTAGACCCGATAATGAAATTAATATGGTATTAGAGCCCATGGTAAAAAAAAACCTGGGCATAAAAGAAAACGAAAAAATTGGGCCAGTAAGTCGCAGCCGTTAAAGAATAACACGGTTTGCTTGATAGCTGGAAGAGAGGCCAGATTGCCCCCAGCCTGATTAAAGTGGGCTCACATATAAAGGGAAGTGTGGAGAAACCTAGTGTGACAACCCTCGCGATAGCGGAAAAAAAATATAACAAGCATGCAATTTATATAGCGAAAATTACGATATTTTTGAAACTTTGTACATGCCAAAAGAAAAGTACGAGGAATGTCAAATAATTACAAACTTAAAGTATAATATACTACAAAGAGACGTAGTCTCTCAAAACGTTATCAAATATCAAAGTTGTTTAGCTAAACTAGCTAAGAAACGTCTAGGGGTGAATCGTCGAGGCCAACGCCCGCTAGCTCACAACCGAACCCAAAAACAACAAGCAAAATCCATCCAAGCAACTTGTTCATCTATGAAAACATAAACGCCACAGTCAGGGGGGAGTAACTCCGGGTTCTCCCAGCCATATCACAAATACCATACTTAAACGATAATACAAAGTAGAAGCATGCATATATATATACATGTGAATTACGAGAAGGATAAATAGGCATTTCAATATATAAAGATATAGGTGTATGAAGTACAAAACGATAAGCATCATATTATAGATAGACTCAGGGAAGACAACCTTAGGCAACTATATACTCACTAGGGCTTGCATCTCACCGATAGCGTCATATACTTGATAAGATAGAGACTCGACATATAAACCACGCCAAGTCATCCAACGGTCATAAATAATAAACATATAACCATCCATCCAAATGTACGAATACAGTGACAACATCTCTCATGGTTAATGACACGCACTAGCACCATGTGCATAGCAAGTATGATAAATTCCCATCCACGGGATAAACATTTCCCTGAACGCATACACGATTAACATTTCGTATATGTAGACTCATTTCCTCCCGGTAGGACGACGATAATAATACGGTCCTAGTCTAAACCTGGCCAGACACTCGGAATAAACGTGTTTCGATTAGACATGCGATAAACATTTCACATCCAAGACACGGTCAAACACAGAAGCCGGGTACCCCAAATTCGGTCAACCTTCACGAAAGAGGCGAAAAGAGCACAAGCATCATAAACAAGCGGTACGCTACATGCAATGACACCACCTCGCAAGTATACGACATTTGACGGCCGGGTCGATCAACGCAATGCGTTCGCCTCCCAACAACGTCGCCATATCACCACTAAAACATGCATAGAAGCATTAAGGATACATCTCCTCGTTCCGACATTCCGGTCTAACGAGCAAGGAGGTATAGCCGGGGAATGAGAGTTCATAGCACATAACAATTAGTGCTCAAATCATAACATATGTAAAATCGACTCAAAGAGAGACGTACCAAAAACCGTCACAAAACATGTGACTTAAGCGAATGGAATATCATATATTCTAAACATGAATATTAAATGCTATTACATAAATTTATAGGATAAACGAACCATACAAACTATTATAAATGAATATATAAGAAAAGAAATGAAGAAGAATTACAGCGGGGTGCCAGCCGGTCAAGGGACTGGCCGCCGGCTACCCGGCTGGCACTTCAGCAACAAACGAAAACAATTGAAAATACAGCGGGATCCCAGCCGGTAAGGGGGACCGGCAGCCGGTCGGCCGGCTAGGGATTACACAACATCAAGAACCATCGAAATACCAAAGTCACTTTTGCCGCGTTCCCAGCCGGTCGGCCGGCTGGGACTACATTCACCCGTGAATCAACATAGCTCAGCCTTAAACTTCAACAATCATTAATAACTATCATCAACTATCAACAATCATCAACCATTATCAACAAACAACAACCATCATCAACAAACACAAATTCTATGAATACTCGTCATATTCCAAATACATTTACTAACATCAAAAACACGTTAAATCACGTATTGATATCGAGTAACCCTTCACCGTTACCATTTCGCGTCTTCAATCTTCGTCTATGTCCTCCTCCACTAGGTAGTAATCTTTGTCGGGGTCTTGAAGGTCTCCACCTACAAAAAGACAATAAAAGATGAATATAACTCACCTTTGAGAAAGACGGATAAATTGAAAGATGAGAAAGACGTTAATTTTATTACCAAATAAGATAGAGAACGATAAGAGGGGAAGATTATGACGAAAATTAGCGGATTTGAGTAAGGAATGAAAGAGTAGTGATGATCTTGAGCTTGATCAAAAATGGGGTTTAGGTTTTGGTTACTTGTTGAGGAAGAAGGCGTAAGTGGAAAAAGAATGAGGGAGTATAAGGTGAGTGGAAAAATATGGAAAAAGCCCAAAAGCGGCTTAAGGCGTAACTCACACGGAATTTCGAGTAAAGTCCGAATACGAAATCGGATTTGCTAAACTAGACTCGGGAAATTAAATTCTAGGCTAAAACTAAAACTACGCTGAAAAGTATCCGCACAATATTTTTAATATAAAAATAGGGTACATTTGCGGGTGTTACAATCACCCTACCTTTTAAAAAGTTTGGCCCTCGAAAATTGAGCGAAAGAAAGTTACCTTAATCGAATAGGCTTGGATATTTAATACGCATAGCAGCTTCTGGTTCTCAGGTATCTTCTTCAACATTAGCACATCTCCACAAAACTTTCACTAAAGGCGCCACTTTACTTCTTAATTTTTTGTCCTTGTGATATAGAATGCGGATTGGCTTCTCTTCAAAGGACAAATTAGGTTCTAGCTCGGGAATTTCGGCTTCAAAAACATGGCTTGGGTCACTAATGTACTTCCTCAATTGAGAAACCTGTAAGACATCATGAACTTTGTTCAAATTCGGGGGCAAGTCCAATTTGTATGCTACGGCACCAATTCTTTTCACAATATCAAAGGGTCCAATGTATTTCGGGCTTAATTTACCCTTTACACCAAACCTTTTAACACCCTTCATCAGAGATACTTTCAAGAACACTTTATCTCCTACTTCAAATTCTAACGGTCTTCTTCGGACATCGGCATAAGATTTTTGTCGATCTTGAGTGGTTTTCATCCTATCACGGATGACCTTCACATGATCTATGGTTTCAACAAGAACATCGGGACCTAAGTCACGAACATAACTCAAATCATTCCAACAAATGGGACTTCGGCACTTTCTTCCATAGAGAGCTTCGTAAGGAGCTATCTTGATCGAGGCATGATAACTATTGTTGTAAGAAAACTCCACCAACGGTAGACTCTTTTCCCAACTAGATTGGAAGTCGAGTGCACAAGCCCTAAGTAAGTCTTCTAAAGTCTTAATAGTCCTCTCGGTCTGACCATCGGTAGCGGCATGGAATGCGATACTCATCAACAACTTACTACCCATGGCTTCTTGTAAGGCCTTCCAAAATCTTGAACAAAACCTCGGATCTCGGTCAGATATGATCTCCTTGGGAACACCATGGTATCTAACGATCTCATCAACATAGGCTTTTGCTAGTCGATCTAAACTCCAAGTCTCTTTGATCGGAATAAACCTCGCACTCTTGGTCAAACGATCAACAATAACCCAAACGGCATCTTTACTTCCAACAATCCTTGGCAAAGCCATGACAAAATCCATAGAAATAGATTCTCACTTTCATAATGGAATATCCAAAGGTTGTAGCAATCCAGCGGGCCTCTTGTGTTTGATTTTCACTTGTTGGCAAGTAAGACATCTTCCAACATAGGACACAACATCGCCTTTCAAGTTCGGCCACCAAAATTGTAGCTTCAAGTCTTTATACATCTTATCACCTCCGGGGTGGATAGAGTAAGGAGAAAGGTGAGCTTCATCAAGAATTCGCTTCCTCAAGTCAAGAGCATTAGTTACAAACACTCGGTTATGGAGTCGAAGGACACCTTTGTCATCAACCTTGAAGTCTTTGGCTTTTCCTACTAGAAGCTTGGCTTGAATGGACTTGTAGGTAGGATCATCAACTTGGCTTTCGCGGATTTCGCGGAGAAGAACGGGTTCAGAAACCATGGCACCAACATAATCAAATCCACGTTCCACGAACTCCAACTTCAACTTTCGAAACTCGGCATAAAGATTATCGGGTAGCAACCACATAACATTCAAGGCATGAGAAGATTTCCTACTAAGAGCATCGGCAACAACATTAGCCTTCCCTTCATGGTATAACAATTCAAAATCATAGTCATTCACCAATTCCAACCATCTTCTTTGTCTCTTATTCATCTCCTTTTGAGTAAATATGTACTTCAAAATCTTGTGATCGGTAAATATGCGACAATGAACACCAATAAAATAGTGTTTCCACACTTTCAAGGCATGAACCACGGCGGCTAATTCCAGATCATGAGTAGGGTAGTTCACTTCATGAACTCTCAACTATCTCGAGGCATAAGGAACCACTTTTCTACTTTGCATAAGTACACAACCCAATCCCATCTTGGAAGCATCACAATAGACATCAAAGTCTACACCATCTTCAAGAAAAGTCAACACCGGGGCGGTAGTCAACCTTTTCTTCAACTCTTGAAAAGCGGCTTCACAAGCTTCATTCCATACGAACTTGGTTTCTTTCTTCAACAATTGCGTCATCGGTCTCGCAAGCTTTGAGAAATCTTTGACAAATCTACGGTAGTAACCAGCTAAACCAAGAAAACTTCGGACTTCTCTAACATCGGTTGGACTCTTCCAATCAACCACAGCTTCAATTTTAGAAGGGTCTACCATCACACCTTGTTTAGAAATCACATGTCCAAGAATGGACACCCTAGGTAACCAAAATTCACACTTGGAGAATTTGGCAAACCACTTTTGACGACGAAGGACACTCAAAATGGTCCTAAGATGAATAGCATGCTCTTCTTCGGTCTTGGAGAAAATAAGAATCTCGTCAATGAAAACCACCACACACTTATCAAGATACTCACTAAAAGTGCGGTTCATTTGATCCATGAAAATAGCGGGAGCATTAGTCAAACCAAATGGCATCACCTTGAACTCAAAGTGACCATATCTTGTACTAAAAGCGGTCTTTGGTATATCGGCATCATGAACGGGAATTTGGTGATATCCGGATCTCAAATCAATCTTGGAAAAACTAGAAGCACCCATTTAGTTGATCAAACAAATCATCAATTCTTGGCAAAGGATACTTATTCTTGATTGTAATTTGGTTAAACTCACGGTAGTCAATACAAAGTCTCATGGAACCATCTTTCTTCTTCACAAAGAGAATGGGAGCACCCCAAGGCGAGGCACGCGGTCGAATGAAACCTTTTTCAATCAAATCATCAAGTTGTTTCCTGAACTCTTTCAACTCGGTTGGAGCCATATGGTATGGAGCTTTAGCTATGGGTCCGGATCCGGGTACAAGATTAATGGAAAACTCAACATCACGCTCGGGAGGGATCCCGGGCAAGTCTTCGGGGAATACATCAACAAAGTCACATACTATAGGTACATCTTCAATCTTTGGTAAGGAGGTAGTTGTAGAAGTCACAATACACAAGAACGCTTGGTGACCATTTCTTACCATACTCACCAACTTCATCGCGGAAAACAATTGCACACCCATTCGGGAATGCGATCCCTTATAGGTTATGCTAACTCCTAAAGGACTCTTTAAATAAATCTTTTGATCTCTACACTCGAACCTAGCATGATACAATGCTAGCCAATCAATATCTGGAATTACATCGAACTCTCCTAGAGGAAACTTAAGGAGATTAGCAGGAAAGATAACACCCGCAATAGAGATAGGGACATTAGAGTAAAGAGTAGAACATGAGATAATTTCTTCGGATGGTAAGGATTTGGGAGTATCCTCACTAGAAGTAGGCTCGATACATAATTTATCAACATAAGTTGAAGACACAAAGGACATAAAAGCACCGATATCAAATAGAATAAGAGACTGTTGCTCTAAGAATGAGAACATACCCGTAATTATCTCCGGATGAGCATCGGCCTCGGTTCGGCTTAGAACGAAGATAGATCCCTTGGGTTTGGCAATTGGAGGGGGAAACTTCTGATCGGGACAATCATCATAACGGTGACCCGTCTTTTGGCAAAAGAAGCAAACATAAGGTCGGTTGAAGCATCCTACACCGGGGTGGTGTGGTTGTCTACAACGGTTACATAAGCGACCTTGAGCTTGAGGAGGAGCATAGGGCCTATGAGTCACATTAGAAGTAGCCCGGGGAATGAAAGGAGTCCTTTCATTTGCATTTGGGGGAGGCTTGAATCTCCTCTTGTTGGCATAGGCATTGGAAGACGAGGGAGTAAACGACCTTTTCCCATAAAAATTTGGCCTAGGTGCGAAAGAAGGAGGGGGACTTTTCATCATAGCTTCATCCTTGATGGCCTTCATGGAGTTCTCGGCCCATAGTGCATCATCATACAATTCTTCAAAAGAGGTAGAATTTCTCCTCACTTTGCTTTGGAGTAAAGCACTAAGCTTATTACGGTAGTAAAAAGCTCGGTCCTCATCATCCTTGATGAGCCTTGGTGCAAAGTGAGCAAGCTTGTTGAATTGTGTGGTGAAGTCTTGAGCCGTCAAGTCACCCTCCTTGAAATCAATGAATTCCTTGAGCCTTTGTTGCTTGAGTTCCTTGGGATAAAGTCGGCCTTCAACAAGAGCCTTGAAACATTCCCAATTGAAATTGACTTCAAGAGTAGCGGTGGGATTAGTAATTTAAGTTTAAGGTTCACATGTGTGCGTCGGGAGCGTCATAGGCTCTAATACAAACTGTGACAACCCTTGCGATAGCGGAAATAAAACATAACAAGCATGCAATTTATATAGCGGAAATTACGATATTTTTGAAACTTTTTACATGCCAAAAGAAAAGTACGAGGAATGTCAAATAATTACAAAGTTAAAGTATAATATACTACAAAGAGACGTAGTCTCTCAAAACGTTATCAAATATCAAAGTTGTTTACCTAAACTAGCTAAGAAACGTCTAGGGGTGAGTCGTCGAGGCCAACGCCCGCTAGCTCACACCCGAACCCAAAAACAACAAGCAAAATTCATCCAAGCAACTTGTTCATCCATGAAAACATGAACGCCACAGTCACTGGGGAGTAACTCCGGGTTCTCCCAGCCATATCACAAATAACATACTTAAACGGTAATACAAAGTATAAGCATGCATATATATATACATGTGAATTACGAGAAGGAAAAATAGGCATTTCAATATATAAAGATATAGGTGCATGAAGTACAAAACGGTAAGCATCATATTATAGATAGACTCGGGGAAGACACCCTTAGGCAACTATATACTCACTAGGGCTTGCATCTCACCGATAGCGGCATATACTTGATAAGATAGAGACTCGACATATAAACCACGCCAAGTCATCCAACGGTCACAAATAATCAACATATAACCATCTATCCAAATGTACGAATACGGTGACAACATCTCTCACGGTTAATGACACGCACTAGCACCATGTACATAACAAGTATGATCAATTCGCATCCACGGTATAAACATTTCCCTAAACGCATACACGATTAACATTTCGTATATGTAGACTCATTTCCTCCCGGTAGGACGACGATAATAATACAGTCCTAGTCTAAACCTCGCCAGACTCTCGGAATAAACATGTTCCGATTCGACATGCGATAAACATTTCGCATCTAAGACTCGGTCAAACACAGAAGCCGAGTACCCCAAATTCGGTCAACCTTCACGAAAGAGGCGGAAAGAGCACAAGCATCATAAACAAGCGGTACGCTACATGCAATGACACCACCTCGCAATTAAACGACATTTGACGGTCGGGTCGATCAACGCAATGCGTTCGCCTCCAAACAACGTCGTCATATCCCCACTAAAACAAGCATAGAAGCATTAAGGATACATCTCCTCGTTCCGACATTCCAGTCTAACGAGCAAGGAGGTATAGCCGGGGAATGAGAGTTCATAGCACTTAACAATTAGTGCTCTTATCATAACATATGTAAAACCGACTCAAAGAGGGACGTACCAAAAACCGTCACAAAACATGTGATATAAGCGAATGGAATATCATATATTCTAAACATGAATATTAAATGCTATTACGTAAATTTATACGATAAACGAATCATACAAACTATTATAAATGAATGTATAAGAAAAGAAATGAAGAAGAATTACAGCGAGGTGCCAGCCGGTCAAGGGACCGGCCGCCGGCTACTTGGTTGGCACTTCAGCAACAAACGAAAACAATTAAAACTACAGTGGGATCCCAGCTGGTAAGGGGACCGGCAGCCGGTCGGCCGGTTGTGGATTACACAACACCAAGAACCAAAGCTAGCCAAAGTCACTACTGCCGCGTTCCCAGCTGGTCGGCTGACCAGCGGCCGGTCGGCCGACTGGGACTACATTCACCCTTGAATCAACATAGCTCAACCTTAAACTTCAACCATCATTAATAACTATCATCAACTATCAACAATCATCAACTATTATCAACAAACAACAACCATCATCAACAAACACAAATTGTATGAATACTCGTCCTATTCCAAATACATTTACTAACATCAAAAACACGTTAAATCACGTATTGATATAGAGTAACCCTTCACCGTTACCTTTTCGCGTCTTCAATCTTCGTATATGTCCTCCTCCACTAGGTAGTAATCTTTGTCGGGGTCTTGAAGGTCTCCACCTACAAAAAGACAATAAAAGATGAATATAGTTCACCTTTGAGAAAGAGTGATAAATTGAAAGATGAGAAAGACGGTAATTTTATTACCAAATAAGATAGAGGACGATAAGAGGGGAAGATTATGACGAAAATTAGCGGGTTTGAGTAAGAAATGAAGGAGTAGTGATGATCTTCAGCTTGATCAAAAATGGGGTTTAGGTTTTGGTTACTTGTTGAGGAAGAAGGAGTAAGTGGCAAAAGAATGAGGGAGTTAGGGTTTAAGGGAGTATAAGGTGAGTGGAAAAATTTGGAAAAAGCCCAAAAGCGGCTTAAGGCGTAACTCACACGAAATTTCGAGTAAAGTCCGAATACGAACTCGGATTTGCTATATTAGACTCGAAAAATAGAGGAGAGTTTAGCACTAGGAAAAGGGCTAATTCCTCTATTGAGAATTGGTTTTACAATGGAACCTCCTTGGGTTTATAAAGCGGAATCTCTATCCTAAGTACAGGTGCGGCCCATGCTTGATAATAATTTTAACAAAAATGCTTAAGATACTAATGGCGGTTTAATTCATGTATGTTGGATGTGTTGATGCCCATATGTTATGTTGAATGTTGATTAATGATGCTTTATGTTTTTGAGGACAAATGGATTTGAGTTTCTATGGATAAAAGTTGGGTTTGATGTTGTTTTTGGGGTATTGACCCCCCAGTCGGCCAACCAGCCGCCGGTGAGCCGACCGGCTGGGAGGTCCCTATGTATTAAGTTTAAATTTTGACGAATTTAGGACAAGGAAGTGTCCCAGCCGGTCAGCAGACCGGCTGTGAGCCTCCTGTAATGTTGCATTATTTTCGAAGTGTGAAAGGTGCCATAGCCGGCCGACTGGCTGCCGGTAAGCCGACAGGCTAGGAGTACCTTGTATCCTTGGTGAACTTTTAGGAAATTGACCTAGGTCCCAGCCATTCAACCGGCCGTCGGTCAGCTGACTGGCTGGGAACCCCCTGAATACTTTGTGTAAATTATACACCGGCCCTAACCCCCAGCCGTCCGATCGGGTTCCGGTTAGACGACCGGTTGGGAGCCCTGTATATTATTCGCTCTTCGTCTTCGCATGAGTTCACATGATACAGTTTTACCTATGAAATGATCTTGAATATCTAAATAAGGACTATATCGTATCTCACATGATTTATTCAGATGTTTAGTAACGGTTTGGATGTTTAAGTCATTTCAGTCATTTGTGCATTGAGTAGTCGGTTGATTCTTGGTTGTTGGATGATATTGAGCTCTCATTTCCCATTTGTACCCTTATAAACTCTGTAGTGCTTAGGCATATGTTAGTGGGGATATGCCGACTATGTTGGGAGGCGAACGCATAGCGTTGATCGACAGACCATCAAATGTTGTATCTTTACGAGGTAATGTCATTGCATGTAGCGTTCTTGCTTTTTTATTCTTGACCTCATCTCTCGTGCAGCTTTAGCTGGAAGATGATGCTTGTGCTCTTTTTGCCTCTTCCGTGTGGGTTTAGCCGAACTTGAGGTTAGTCGCTTCCGTGTGGGTTTAGCCGGAGGATCGAGTCTTGGATGCGAAGTTTATCGCATGTCGAATCGGAAGGGCTTATCCCGACAGTCTGTCCATGTTTAGACTAGGACTTCCATTTTGTTGTCGTCCTACCGGGAGGATTAGAGTCTTGAGTATACGAGATGTTTATCGTATATGGTTCAGGGAAACGTTTTATCCTGTGGACTTGTTCGTCTTGGTCATGAGTATACGAAATGTTTATCGTATAAGGTTCAGGGAAATGTTTATCCCGTGGACTTACATTGACATGTCTTGCAACGTACAGATGTTAGTGCGTGTTATTTACTATGAGATTTTGTTTGCTTCATATGATGGTTGTTGATTGAGTATTGGATTGTTGGATGCCTTGTATTATTTTGTGTGTCATGTCTCCAATCTCTTCGATTATATGGTTGCTAGTAGTGAGATGCAAGTCGTTAGTAGTGATATAGTTGCCAAGGTGATTTTTCCCTAGTCTTAATAATATGATAAATATGTTGTATTGATTCTCACATGCGTTTGACGCTAATACGAGATGTTATCATTAAAATTGGCATGAAACTTATATATGTATGATAATGTATGTTTATATGCGTTAATCACGTTTTTTTCATGTGATAGGGCTGGAAGAACCCCAAGTTACTCCCCACTGACTGTGGCATTCATGTTTAATGATTAAAGGTGTTTCTTGGGGATTTGACGAGTGAGCTAGCAAGCGTTGTACTTACTGCGATTCACCCTTAGCGTTGTAGTATATCGTAGTTTTTATTTTCATATTTGTGTATTTATCAAGGGATCGGGATCCCTTGTATTTATTCAAGTTATAGTTTGTATAAATGATTCATTAAACTATGTTTTGATTTTATAAGAAATTGACATTCGCGGTTTAATCTTTAAAGTTTTTAAAATCTCGTATTTTTCGCTGCAAATCTATGTGTTTACTTTATTGCGAAATCGCGGGGTGTTACACCTTCTACCTATCACCCTAGCCCTTTTTATGTCTTCTTTTGGCTTCTTATTGTGCATTCTTGTTAGTCTTGTCAAGTGAATTTGAAATGTTTACTATATTAGATTGCGGGCGCATTCCTATAAGTCTTAGATAGAAGAGTGTCACTCTAATATGAATCAATATTACCTTGTTCACATAAAAAAAGAGCGTTGAGTGTACCGCGAGAGTCTATTGTCGAAAGATCACGCAAGAGCCGAAAAGCCCAAAAGAATTCACTTATGCTACACCGTTATGTAATTCTCAACCATCCATTCCATTCTTCATATGCTCATGTTATATCGGGATTTATTTATTAGCTTGTTTAGCTTGACAGTGGGATTTGTATGATAAATTGATTACTTGCTCACCACCCTTATCTTCATTGTGTTTGTTCGCTTGCTTGAAGACAAGTAAGGGTTTAGCTTGGGGGGATTTGATAAGTGCAATATTTGTATGATTTTATCCCCTCATTTAGCTCGCGTTTTACATGTTTTTATGCACTTTATGAAGTGATTTGTGAGCGAATATTGTATTCTAGTTGCTTTTGTGCTTTATCTCGTTTCATAGGAAATGAAGCGATTTTGCGACTTTAGCAGGGTACACGCGTCCCCTATCGAGGACACCTAGACCCGATCGGGTTCGCAACCCTTTAGTCGCCTCTAGTTTGATCTCCCTCAACTTAAATGAAGCAATTCAATTGAAATAAATTCACACGTTTTCTAAAGCTTATATATAGAGGGCATTGTAGCAACAAATGACAACTCACAACACATGTTTCTCACATTACATTTCTTATTTCTCATCTTTGCTTTCTAGTTAGAACTTCTTTAGTTTTGATCTTTTGTAAGTCTTGTTAGAGGGGTTTGATTGCTTAGTTATTACTTGAGTTTCTATGGAATGATCATACCCTATTTCAAGTCTAAATAATTCTGTCCATTGGTAACTCTTATTCCTTCTAATTTCAATTCATTTATCAATCTTTAGTTTATACTTTTACCTTAGTTTTGATTCAAGTAATAGTTTAAATTTACTATTGTTATTCTAGTTCTTTATTGTTATCAATATCATC
Source organism: Heliosperma pusillum (assembly GCA_022085475.1). Lineage (NCBI taxonomy): Eukaryota > Viridiplantae > Streptophyta > Magnoliopsida > Caryophyllales > Caryophyllaceae > Heliosperma > Heliosperma pusillum. The sequence goes on from JAIUZE010074892.1 coordinate 22,614, forward strand.
ATCACTTTGTAAGTATTGTTCGCCATAATCATAACTTAAAATGATTATTTTAAACCATCTCACCCCCTTAATCATAATATCATATTTGAACATGAATGAGTAGTTTATTTTCTAAGGTGTAGGGTATCAATGTTGGATTTGTATTTTGAAATTGTTGGAAAAAGAATTACTGCTCTTTGACCTATTGTTATATTACATGCTTGGATTGTAATGTTGGTTAATGATTCTTGATCAGAGTCTTTGACTAAATCTGATGTTGTTTCCTAAGACCGGAAGACGGTAATTGAATAGACTAAGCATAACATGGTAGTTCAATCTAGTTAAACGTGAAAGCTCGCTAGAAATGGACCTAAGGTAGCAACAACTTGAAAGATGTTGTAAAACCTAAACAATGCATCAATTGCATGTTTTCTAAATTTGAACTTTGGCATAAAACTAATCTACATGTGTGAACCTATCTCCCTCGACCGTTTATTATTATTGTCATAATCATAATTTTCTCTTATTTATGTTTTTACTTAGTTTGTTTATCAAATCTCAAAAATCAATCATCGTCCTAAATGAAAATCCTATCGCAAGATTATCACTATAGTAACTCCCGTCTCCCTGAGATCGACCCCTTCATTCCCTAATTACATTTAATTGTTGTTAGCCTAATTCAGGGTTATTATCTTTGATTTGGGTACACGACAACTCTGTCAAATTGAGTTAAGGGCTACAATATATATTATACTCCCTCTTATTCACTTATTTCTCCCCCTTTTCTTTTTGCATAAGAATTACATTAATTTGGATCACTCAAAACACTCTACCCCACATACAAATGAATTTGGACCACACAAAACGCACAACCCCACAACCAAAAATGAAAGAGGGAAGAAAATCAAACTTACTTAATTACGAAAGAGGAAATAAATTAGTGAATAAGAGGGAGTATGTTGTATAAAAGATGTTATTCGTGCATATAAAGTATTTTGAGAAATATTCAAATAAAGTAGTACTACATCATATTCTCTTAAATTCCCCATATTTCCTTATTCGGATTATTCAACATATCATCCTTATTTTATTATTAAGTAAATTTTCAACTTGTTAAATGAGCATATTGTCCTTGTTACTTTTTCCATTTTAAACCAAATACTAAAGTTGATACCCACTTAACTTACCTGATTACCCAACTCAATAATTAAACCCAACCTAATAATAAAACCAGCTCACTTAATTAACCCATACTTAACCTAATCCCTCCTGCCCTATTTACCCAACCTAGAGCTGGCAAAAGATGACCCGACCCGAAGAGCCGACCTCACTTATCCGAAAACTGACCCGATAGAACCCGTAAATTTGCTGAACTGAAACCAACCTGAATCGACCCGAAGGTTAACCGATAAACCGATAGAACCTGAAATGATATGACCCAAACCGACTTGTGACTCGACCCGACCCGACCCGACCCGACCCGACCCGACCCGAAACCCGATTCACCCACAAACCCGACCAGACCCAAACCGAACTGAACTGACATGTAACCCGTTTTAACCCGATTAAACTCGACCCGACTCATAGCCAAATAATCTTTTTTAAGAATCTAAATTCCTTAATAGTTTGTTTTTTTTTGTTAATAAATTTGATATAAAAATTTAACGCTCATTTTATTTTTCAAAACAAAATGTAATCTTAAAATAAACAGTCAGTTGTAAATTTAGTACGCTTTATTCCTAGTTAAACTTATTAATAATTATTTTGCAAGTGATATATGTAGAAAATTTTAAATTAACGCTTTGTGAGAAAAAGACTGTTTAGTTTTGGCTTCATTGAAAACAATAAAGGGAAGAAAGAGTTATGAGTTATGACCATACAATCCGACCTCGGTTTTTAATTATGATCTTAAAATCCAAACCTCAAATACACCATTCTAATAGAGCCTATTCAAAATTAAATATGTAGGATCACCGTGAAGATATTAAATAAAATCTATTTCATAGGTAATTCATTTAGTTCCTTTCCATACTTCATATGTCAAATATTCAAAACTATGAACTACATAAACAACTGATTAATTTAGACCAAATACATTATTTTTTGTCCATAATATAGGCGAATCCGACACTCGATAGGCACTCATGTCATATATTTATAACCGAGGTCGAGCAACATAAGTGTTCAATGAAATTATACAATCATAAACTTTTATAGTGTTATAGTCTTATATTTTACAAATATCTTTTGTATCGAGTTCGTCTAATCCAATATTGTAATTCATAAGTTCAAAAGTGACCTTTTAACACAACGACCTGACCATTGACCCGATTAATTTTCAAATTTAAGACGACAATATAAAATACTCGACCCATCAGTAACCCAAAACCAAACCGGTCTCGACCTGATCAAGCATATTGATCTGATATATCCCGACTCATTGGTCAACCGATCCGAAACTGAACCGACCTGTTGTAGTTATTGACCCGATTAACCTAACTCTTAAGTGACCCAACCCGAACCCGACTCAAACTGAATAAACAACTTGACCCGACCAAATCCGAGCCTGACATGACCGAACTGCCTGAACACGACCCGTAATCGACCTGATTAACCCGATTCCTACCTCTAACCCAACCCAACCCCATAAGGCCATAGGCCATAACCCTAACTACCTTACTCTCTCTCTTTCTTCCGCCATTCTCTTATCACCTCACTCTCTCTACAATCTGCTTATCTTCCTCCTTCATCTCTCATCTTCTCCGTCTTCTTACCTCCTCATTGATACCAAAGTTTTGTTTTTTTGTTTGTTTGCATATCAATGAACCTCCCACTACTAAATTTATACTCAAAGGAGTATTGCATAACTTTAAATGTCATTTGGGCGCAATAAAGAAATCAGTTTGTAATTTGCCTCCTAAATTGAAATTTGGTGCCAAACTTTTGGCAACTTACTTGAGTTTAACATGTGCGTGCATCAAGGTTTACGGATTCGCAAAAAAGTGGTGAAGATGAAGATGTATCCCGGCCTTGAATCTGAAGTCCAATTAATTTAATCAGTTTTTGTAGGGAACTGCCAAAATTTTCAGCTATGGGGGTCTGTCTCCATTAGAATGGCAGGAACAATTAGTAACTTTGTAATGTAAACTATGTGGGGTCTTATTAAAGGCAACTTGATATTTGGAGTGAAAATTAGTAACCAATAAAATCAGTTTAGTGCTTAATTATTCTTCTCTCTCTTAGCAACTTGGTCCACTTTTGTACTATAATTATTTTTTATCCAATCATATATCATATCATATCATATATCATCATATCATCATATATAATATTAAAGCTGAAGCCATCAGCCTTATTATATGGCACGTGTCAATAGGCTTATCATATGACACGTGTCAATTATTATTGCTATGGTTAGTATTATCTTAATTATGATATATTAATTCTGCCATTAAAAAATAAAAAATATATATTAAATACCAATTTTAAATATTAATTATGGAAACCACATTAATTATGGAGAAAATATATTCAAGTACCTAAAATATCAAGTCAATCATATCATATCATATATCATATATATATCATATATAATATTAAAGCTGAAGCCATCAGCCTTATTATATGCCACGTGTCAATAGGCTTATCATATGACACGTGTCAATTACTATTGCTATGGTTAGTATTATCTTAATTATGGTATATTAATTCTGCCATTAAAAAATAAAAAATATATATTAAATACCAATTTTAAATATTAATTATGGAAACCACATTAATTATGGAGAAAATATATTCAAGTACCTAAAATATCAAGTCAATCATATCATATCATATCATATATCATATATAATATTAAAGCTGAAGCCGGTACCTTATATGTATGCCATGTGTCATAGACTCATAGCCACTAATTACTGCCATGTGTCATGACCCAGTTGGTTGACATTAAATTAACCAGGAAAGACAACATTTTCGTAATCAACAAATTTAAGAAAAATTCCTAAAAAAAAGGCAACCTTATCAAATGAATGACATCAACATATTTCCACTGTTGACTTTATCAAGAAAATTTGAACTTTGAATCAAGATTTATTTTGAGTAGGAAAATCGGCCAAAAAATCCTGCTTAATTACAAATTCACAATTATTCTTAAGTAAAAATCCTACTGCATATAAATGATGATATAATATAATAGTGGATAATAAAAATGGCAATCGCAGTAAATTGCATATTATTCTCCATAGAAACTCCTAATCGTTAACCATATTTACTTAACGTCTCATATTTACCATATTCTGTTTTTTGGCAACGTATAAATCATGGTATTTTGATATATATTTGTATTTACACAATATAAATTTATGAAGAGGGGATTTAATCACATCATGAATGCGTTACGATTAGTAGATAAGAGCAATCCACCATATTTGTTCTTCTTTTGGTTATGCAGAAACTTGGTTGCGTTAGTTATCACCATCAGTCACTATCCAACCATTTTCGCTGACCATTTAAGACAGATTGTAACCAATACTATTTCTTAAGCTAGAAAATGTTGTTTGTCACATTGTCACATTTGTTGTTAAATCACAGTTGGACCGTGTTTTTATAGAGACAGAATTGATCCGTTTTAAATGAGAATTTGCATGATAAGAAAATGCAATTTTTCCAGTCGATATGATATTGATCGACGGAGAGGTAATTTACAGTTTTGCATATTACATTATATTAGTATACAATTTTCATTGTTGCGGCTTGGGGGCGGTTAATCGAGAGCATGTCAGAGCTACTTACAAAATCATAAAATGGTGTCAATAATACAAAACTTTTAAGAGTAAGCATTGTAAAGGTTAGAGACAGACTTTGACCGAGTCAGTTAGGCTTTAATCATATTAGGTTGTTTCCTCACATCGAACCCTCATTTTATGTAATAAATGTCATTTAACACGGATATATTGGATTATGAAGAATCAATTTTGTATAATCATTTTTTTTGGCTCAAAAACAAGTTGTGTCGGTTAACTCTAGATTACAGAATCATTCGAGTTTGCGCGGTGATTTATGGATCAAGATTTACGGGTGTAGACTTTGCTGATACGAGTCTATCGGGCGTAGTATACTTTTGATCGATCTACTATATAGTAATCTGTAACTTTGTCACAATAATTAATAACTAATTTGATTTTACAAATTTGAAACAATCCTTATAGTACGCGGGTTTAAGAGTGGTTTGAATTGAATTCTTTTAATTTTTTTGAGTAAAAACTGTTTTTAAGATGACATAGTTTCTCATATCACGTCTCATAATTTCTCCTTATGTCATATATATGGGTTAAATTTAATTGAGTCAGTCATTTCAGCATTCCATTGTATTGTGTTTTTGATGTATTATTAACGGAGTAATTCATTTAAAATTGAGTCATATTCAGATAAGTGTTAAAAAATCGTTTTTATCAGTGAATTTGCACAAAATTACCTATTTAAAAGAGAGTGTTTGACATTACTTTCGTTTTAAGTTTTGATGATATTAGGCGAAATTATATACTCCCTCCTATTCTATGTATTCTTCCCTTTTCATTTAAGCTCTAGAATTAAGGAAATGAATTTGGACCACACAAAACACTATACCTCACATGCAATTAAATATGAACCACACAAAACACACAACCCCACCTCCAAAAATGGAAATAAGGAAGAAAATATGAATAGACCAAATAGGAAATAGGGAAGAATAGATGGAATAGGAGGGAGTATATTTTATTTTAGATCTGAAGGAATGGTGGGGACGTAGGGGATGATGGAGGCAAGAGGGAGTAAGGGTAGTTGTGCTGTGGGACGTATAATATGGATTGAAGGGTGGTGGTTAGTGGTAGGGGTGCACAGATAGGCGGGGTTGAGATGGATGTCGTGGTCCAAGGTGTTGGGTGTGGTCACACATCGGTGGAGGGAATGTTGAGGTGGTCTTGAGGTAGTCGGTTAGTGATGGTGAATGCTGCTTCCATACGTTAAGGTGATTGTGGGTGGGAGGGGAAATAAGAGACAAGGTAGAGAACTAAGAGGAGAACAAATAAGTGTACAACAATGTGTAAAAATTAAATGTATATTGCGTAAATAAACCGGTTATAAAATTTACAATAATGTATATCCAATCTCAGATTTCACCTCATGTTATAAGTTAAAAAGTCGAGAGAAAAAAATCAGAGTATTTCGAATAAAATTAAGCAAAATAAACTTATCAAAAGTGTAGGGGTTCCCGGCCAGAACCACAGGTGAGTAGACAAAACAATTTTTTAAAATTTTTTTATTAACTTACTAAATAAAAAAAATACATAAATTTTTACATTAAATAATACTTTTCGTAACCACCCGTGCAATGCACGGGTTCAAAATCTAGTATGTAACTACACATCAATCAGTTATGATGATTGAATTCAATTAAATAAACGTAAAAACTTACAATAAATTTCGTTTGATTCATTTTTGTTAAGAGAAGTAAATTTTGTTTAGGTAGCGTTTGGGAACTCGAATTTTGCCAAACAGGTCATTAGAGAATTGTAATTGTCGGTTATGTTTTAAATAAAAAAATATTACTCCTATTAAAACGGAGGATTTTCTAACATTTCTACATTCTCCTTTCCGATTTTCCAAAATTCCTTTCAATTCTCTTTTATCTTCATCATTCATTCCGAAAGTTGTTAAGTAATCATTGAAGAATAATCATAGAAGATTAATTAGATATTTTGCCAAGAAGAGCCATGCAGTATGCCTTTGTTGTCAAAAGCGATGTAATCAAGTACATATGTTAAATGGGCTACCATTAAAATCGCTAAAAAAATCGAACGCTGGAGTCGCTAACATTAAGACCGGAGACATGAATTGACGGCTGAAGGAATCGATGATCTCACTAATGAGTCTACAGAGTAGAGGACATGTTATGATATGAGTGGTTCAATCATTGCTAATGTTATGATTCCAATATCTCTGCAACTGTAAAATTAGTACTCCATAGTATGTTTATAGGAAAGCTTGCTTTCTAAGGTGCTTTAAGTTGATGGGCGCTGCTATTTACTTTTGGCCGTGTTCATCAATTCATTTGTTAGTTTGATAAATTTGTCTTACTTTGTGTTAAGTGGATAAAATGTTAAGACCGTCGCATGATACAACCAACTAATAGTGACTAATTTTTTTTTTTACTAATAGTGACCATTTTTCTATAAATAGTGACCACTTTTTATAATTAAAAAATGTTTTTTTTCCAAGGTAATCACTATTTACCAAAAAGTAGTCACATTTTGAAAAAAAAAAAGTACAGGATGAGACCATCGTATAAGAGAGTGACTGAATGTTCAAATAGCGAAAAATGTTTTATAGTAAAGAACTTTCTCCTGATTGATAAATTTTGGGGCAATATTTTATACGTTCGGTTGTATTTCCGATAACTACCCTTCCCATGCGTTATACACTTATTATACTCCCTAATACATTGTCGTAGCCTAAGTGCACATTTTACAAAAACCGATTTTATAATTATAAAAGTAAAAATTTATTTTTATAGAATTATTTATATTTATTTTAAAATAAAAATTTATAACATGTTGTATATGCTAATTATTTTATGTAAGGCGGTTTTACGATAAATTAGTGTAAAACTCCCTTACATTCTACCTAAAAATACCATTCCATAACTTCTGTATAAAAATCTCTTACATTCTGTATCATGTGGCCTAAGTGCACATTTTAGAAAAACCGATTTGATAATTATAAAAGTAAAAATTTATTTTTATAGAATTATTTATATTTATTTTAAAATAAAAATTTATAACATGTTGTATATGCTAATTTTCTTATGTAAGGCGGTTTTACGATAAATTAGTGTAAAAATCCCTTACATTCTACCTAAAAATACCATTCCATAACTCGGTAGCAATTATATGGGTACAGAATTTCTTCACAGCTGACGCCTAAGGAGTAAGAGAGTCACAGCTAATTTTTCATACTAAATATAGAAAGGGAATAATAAGAATGAGATAAATTTTGAAGAAAAAAAGAGTGGAGGGAGTATGTTATTTTAATTTTAAAACACTATAAATTCTTGGAAATACAACTTATGTGATAACACAAAATTAGGTAAATGAATAAAAAAGTATAAAGCATGTATATCCTTGATTAAATAAATAAATCTAATCTGTAACACAGGTTTGGCATATGAGGTGATAAAGACGGTCATTACAATTTAGACAAAACTCAAGCTAATTAAGTCGAATTTTGATGTATTGGAAAACAATAATTTGTGAAATACATTTAAGAAATTCTCTTGGAGAATGATGGGAGAAGGATTTCAAACATTGTACTGATGAATGATAGTCAAATAATGGGTTTACATCGTATCCATATAATATTCACCTCAAGCATCAAACTCCAATAAATTCTTCATTAGCGTTGATAAATTTGATGTTCCATCAAGCTTTATCCACTACTGATGATATAAATTGTTTGAATCATCACGAATTTTGCTAAAAGAATGAAAATCATAATAATTTAGTAATTTAGAAGGCAAAAGTTAAATGTATAAAATAGTAGAGGGAAAAGTCGAGTCAAGTTGCTTAATTTTAGAAATACAAAGAGCAAGCATATAAAGTCGAGTCAAGTTTCTGAAAAGGAAGTAGTTATCTTGCCTATATATGAGAAATAAACATGATTAAAGGAGTAAAATATGCGTAATTTGAAAATATAATGAGCATTGTTTAATTGATTTAATTTATTTAAAAAGGGAATAAAATCAAATTAATTAAGTTGGTAAACCATTGTTGAATCTCTTTACCTGTATTAATTAGACTATAGGAAACAATCTTATGTTATGTTATTTTATACGAAAATAAAGTATTTATGTTAATTAAATTCAAATATGTACTTTGTATCTGTAGCCCCTGAGTTCCCGGATCATTGAGACGTGCATTCCTTCTCGGAAGTAAACATCCAGTTCCGTATAACTATTTTTTTGTTTGAGACATTAGTCATTTTATGGTTTGAACATTCATATATTCAAAATCCAATTGCTATATTGAACTTAATTTTACGTTTATGGCAAAATGGCCAATAGATTCAAGCTCTCTTGCACCGAGTAAGGTTAAATACTACCGGCATGTTCTTTATAATCTCTATAGTTGGTACGGTGCTATTTTCCAAGGTAGGTATTCGTTCCTCGAATTTGTACGGAGCATTTTAAAAAAGTTTCATAGTTTTATTATGTAAGTGATGTGTATTGTGTTGAAAAGAGCTAGATGTTGTTTGGTTTCTCAAATATGTGGGTTATTTTCATTTACGTCTTTAAAGCTAAGCATACGCATCATGTATAATGTTGTACTCTTGAAAGTAAAGAACTTTTTTTATGTTTGTTGTTAAGAATGAGATATATGATGAAGATAGTAGATGATTATATATTTAACTTATATCTTGCCAAATTATGCTTTTACTAAAATAGCATCATCTATCATGCATTATTATACACTCATATCTCTTATGTATTTCATTCATAAAAATAAAGCTAACTCATTTTGTAAATTGGGAGTTACAACATTATTCAAACGTAGATAAGATGACAAAAACTCACAAGGGTTTGGTGGCAAGTATGAAAATAATTGATTGTGTTATTTGTATTCAGGGTGTTTAGACAGACAAATTAGTTTCTATATCTTACGAGTATATGTCTAAATACCTAAATACAGATTTGTGTGATTCAAACTTTTCCAAAATATACACTAATACATTTGCTCGAATCTATTCATAAATTAATATATTACACCATTACATTGGCTCACTGACAGGTTTACGGAAATAGTTGTGAAAAAGTATCTGATATATTACAACAATATAATATAGATCATGGGTGTTGAAGAAGCTCACTGGAAAAACAAAGGCACAATTTAAGAAATTCTAGATCATGCTAACAGTTTTCATTGTTTTTCAATTAATTGCATTCCTAAATCTTTGAATATAGAAGCTCACAATATAATATGTATTTATGTATGACGATTACCATAATCATACTCATAACGGTAGTCTCTAAGGTTAGCAATTTTGGAAGTATATAAATATAAGAATATAAATATCCTAATTCATAGCCGACAATCATGGAAAGAATATTCTGATAATTCCTAATGTAATAATTGCATATCAATCATGGAATCTTATTAGTCTCACCTTACTTATTAAACAAGTTATGGTAAAATCAAGCTATTCAAGATTATATTGTTAAGAAGTCGCCTAAATTATTTGTATTTAAAATCAAATTATTTAGTATAGATATAACTCATCTTATTTTGACCCCTTATGATTTCGATGGTTTAGATCTCCATCACAAAAGATATATAAAGGTCACTTCTACGCACCCATGTGGATATCGTACTTTCAAAGGCACCATTAGTCCAAGCCCATGTACAAAGTCATAATACAATTTTTGTTAACTGTATATAATATTATTAACTTTGGTATGTTAACTGATCCAATTTGTCGATCATATGAATATATGATGGGCAAACAACATCAGTGGACGTTAGTTGTACCACCACTAAAGCATGCACACATAATACGGAGTCGATTGTAATTTAGTCAAATGAATATGATGCTTTTATATTCTACATATGCACTTATATTGGATAATGTAATAAATGTCATTTAACATATTATTCATATCCAGTTCATTCATATTAGGTTATTTCTTCACACCAAACCCTCATTTAATGTAAGAAATGTCATTTAACACGGATATATTGGATAATGATAAGCAATGTTCTATACTCATATGTTTCGGCTCAAAAACAAGTTGTGTCGGTTAACACTATATTACAGAATCATTTCGAGTTTGGGCTATGATTTGTGGGATAAACTTTGCTGATACGGGTCTATCAAGCGTAGTAATTAAACTTTTGATCAATCTACTTTATAGTAATCTGTAACTTTTTTACAATAATTAATAACTAATTTGATTTTACAATTTTGAAACAATCCGCATAGTACGCGAGTTTAAAAGTGGTTTGAATTGAATTCTTTTAATTTATTTGAGTAAAAATTGTTTTTAAGATGACACACTAATCTGTTAAGGTCTTAAAGACCATACAAATTCCCTGTCTATTTTGTTTCCCATATCACGTCTCATAACTTCTCCTTATGTCATATATATGGGTTAAATCTGATTGGGTCGGTCATCTCAACATTCCATTGTGTTTTTTATGTATTATTAACGTGGTAAGTCCATTAAAATTGAGTCATATTCAGATATGTGTTAAAAAATTGTTTTTATCAGTTACTTTGCACAAAATTACCTATTTAAAAGAGAGTGTTTGCCTTTACTATAATTTTAAAGTTTGATGATATTAAGCGAAATTAAATATTTTTTATTTTAGATCTGAAGGTATAATGGGGACATAGGGGATGATGGAAGCAAGAGAGAGTAGGGTAGTTGTGTTGTGGGACGTAGGATATGGATTAAGGGTGGTGGTTAGTTGGAGGGGTGCTCAGATAGACGGAGTTGAGATGGATGTCGTGGTCCAAGGTTTTGGGTGTGGTCACAATGTTGTGGAGGTACTGCTGGGGTGGTGTTGAGGTAGTCAGTTAGTGATGGCGAACGTTGCTTTCATACGTTAAGGTGATGGTGGGGGTAGGGGAAATCAGAGACAAGGTAGAGAAAACTACAAGAAAAGGCTATATTAGCGACGGAAATTTTGCGACGGATATTAAATCCGTAGTAAAAACATACTTGCGACGGGTTTTGCGACGAGGATTACACGTTGTGACGGATTTGCGACGGATTTTCCGTCGCAAAACTTTTTCACATATGGCGCCCAACTTTTTACATGGCGGGAACTTCTGCGACGGATTATCCGTCGCTAATGAGATATTGCGACGGAATTGCGACGGATAATCCGTTGCAAAATTGCAAAATTGACCAAAAAATTGACCAAAAAAAAGTGACACGTGGGTTTACTTCTACGACGGAATTGCGACGGAAATTCCGTCGCAGACTCTATTATATGACCTGAACTCGCCTCTCTTCCCTTTACCGAAATCAATTGATTAAAAACCTAAAACCCCAAATCGACGACGACGACAAGGACGACGACAACGACGACGTCGACGACCACCACAAAGACCACCACGACGACCCACTAAATCCTTCCCTCTTCTCTCAGGTCTCTCTCTCTTTCTTCTCTTATTTATTATTTTCCTGTGTTTTGTTCCTTCCGGCCACCCACTGGACCACCCCCCTCCTTTTCCCCTTCCCTTCTCAACAAGTGTTTCCACACCACAGTCTGCCCATTCATTCCCAGTGGATCCTTCTTCTCCCTAGTTTATTGCTCTCTCTTAGCAGCGGGAAAGGAAATGCTTTTGCTCTTTACGTTAGCTACTGGTCCAGACGCGGATGCGGGCCGCTGTCTATGCTGGGAAAAGGGGTGCTAGAGTGAGGGCCTAAGCCCTAAGTGCCATCTTGAAACCATCTTCCTTAAACGGTTAAGCCAACTACATCTGTCCTGTCTTTTTTTTAGAGTATTCCTTCTGCTGCAGCCCAACTCTTGTCTTGTGCTTAAACCTCATGTTAGGATTGAAATTCAATAAAAGCCAAATCTCCCATATAAGGAGTTCATAAGGAGCTTTTTTCATAGGTCCCTCCTTATCTTATCCACACGGACGAGGGTTTAGACTTTGAGCTTTAGGATACCAGGCCGCCCTTTCCCCTTCCCCCTGCCTTTCCCCTTTCCCCTGCCCCCTGTACTTTCCCCTTTCCCCTTTCCGGCCGGCGGCCGGCTCCCTCCCCTCTCCCGCTGCCGGACCGACTATGCTGCTGCCACTGCCTATTAAGTTAATTAGTTTAATTATTATTAAGTATAAGTTTAAGTTTATATTAAGTTAATTAGTTTAATTATAATTATTAGTAAGTATAAGTTATATTGGTTTAAGTTAATTTTTTGTTTTGAATTAAGTTTAGTTATTATTAAGTATATAAGTCCAAGTTTTTATGTTTGCGTTATTTTGTTTAAGTTTAATTGTGTTTATTTTTATGTTTATGTTTGCGTTCTTATGATTAATTAGACTATAATTTTTTTTTGTTCATATATGGTAGACCTAGTACCCGTTCAAGAGTTATACATTAGGTGTAATTCTTGAATAGTCCCCGTTTTGGGACTGTCTTTGAATCTTTAATGCCATTTAGGTGGTAAATACTAATCATTTTTTTAATTGTTATTTGACGATTAATTTTGGTTGACTATTCCTTTAATGTTCTCTGAATACATATGGAGAGTGACAAGTAATTCAACATTGTGTATTTGGAGAACTGTAGGGAATTACTGCCGAATTTTCGTCTCATAACAATTAATTAAATGATTAGTATTTACTAATGGTATGAAGGATTCAAAGATAGGTTTAGGTTGGAGAGATAAGGACCCCATGAACTCGAATATTGTTTTTTTTTGCAGGTGGAAGATGTTAGATAGTAGTAGTAGTAGTAGTTGTTGTTGTTGTTGTTGTTGGAGGTTGGAGGTTGGAGGTTGGAGTATGGATGTTGTTTGTTGTTGTTGTTGTTGTTGGTGTTGATGTTGTTGGAGGTTGTTTGTTGTTGTTGTTGTTGTTGTTGTTGTTGTTGTTGTTGTTGTTGTTGTTGTTGTTGTTGTTGTTGTTGTTGTTGTTGTTGTTGTTGTTGTTGTTGTTGTAAGCGTTGTTGGAGGTTGTTTGTGATGTTGTTGATGTTGTTTGAGGTTGTTTTGTTGTTGTTGCTATTAGTAAACTTTTAGTTCTTGTTGTTATTGTTTTGAATATTTATTTAAGTCGATAATAATAATTATAAACGTGTATGTAGATTTGAAATGAAAAGAGTACAACGAGCGTGGATGTATGAAAGATTGGATTGTAATAAAAAAATTAAGGCAGGAGTTTGTAATGGGCGTTAATGAATTCATTAATTATGTTAAGAAACAAGAAGATTACGGTAGATGTACAGAAATTAGGTGCCCATGTGTAAAGTGTAGAAATAGAAAATTTTTAGCCGAACAAGAATTACGAAAACACCAAGGGCTTTGAGGCTTTTGCGATGAC
>JAIUZE010074893.1:0-29035 GCA_022085475.1 Heliosperma pusillum
GTTAATTGTTTCATAACATGAAAAGCATATCGTATATGTTAAGTTTTGTATTTTCCATATACATCTCTTTTATGTTATTCATGTTTTATTAAACTCGACATTTGGTGGCTGGGAGAACTCGGAGTTACTCCCCACTGACTGTGGCTTCCGTGTTTATAATTAATGCGGTCGAACAGGTGGTGTTGCATATTTGGGGTACATGGACGAGCTAGCGAGCGAAGTATTTACCTTGGACCTATATCGGTTCATAGTTTGTATATTATTGTACACTATTTTATTTCCGTATTTATACGGGAGATATGTCTCCCGTCTTATATATTTCATTTGTAGAATATTATTTCCGTTTTGTAATGACCTTTTATTTTATGACACCTTCGTTATGTTTTAGTATTATCTTTTATGTATTTAAATAATTTTTTTTCTTTCCGCAAATTTGAGGGTGTCACAAATTCGTCTATCCCTTCTAACAATCCTAGATCCCCTTTCAACCCTAGATAAGAATTTAGCTACTCATAACGATATTAATAACAACGATAATAAATAACGTAAACATGATTAACAATAATGAAAGGATTAACAAAGAATATTTAAAGAACTAGAAAGTAACTAATTGAATAACAAAGGAAGATTAAAGAGTACCGATTACAAGCTTGAACTAAAAACAATAGTCTTGATGAATCAATCCAGTAGCCAAGCAAACAAAACTCAAGTTTTTTAATATTAAAGCGTACCCAAATTGTGAAAGACGAGTTTTCCTTTTATAATAACAATATAATTAACTAAAAACTAATTTAGGAAATCTGAAAGCTGTCAAACACTAGGTTGCTCGATCGAGCAAAGGTGAATCTGCTCGAGCGAGCATGACGTCAGCCCGACTCGATCGAGCAGAGTGATGTTGCTCGATCGAGCATCCTTCAGATGGCTTGTTTCTTCGTTTTTCTTCATTTCTTCTCCACCGCTCTCGATTCCCGTGCCTAACCTTCTACGATCTGACTCTGCTATCCTCCATACCAACTCAAAAAGCTCCAAATGCATCCAATCTGCATTAAAACATAATAGAAGCGGCAGAATCGATATTCTAGCTAAAATAGCATAGAAACAAGCAAGGAAAGACAATAAATCGAGTCTTATGTATCTAAAGGAAGCATAAAATATGTAAATAAATAAAGATCATCAAACTCCCCCAAACCAATCCTTTGCTTGTCCCTAAGCAAAGCACTCACCACTATACAAGGACAAACATACAAATGGTGAATGAAAAACTCAAAGCTAATGTTAATGCACATACAAATCCCAAGCTATCCATATCTATAACAAAGTAATGACCAAGTTGTACCAATAAAACAAATTTAAAGGCACGGGAAAGTAGAAAACGCAGCTCATGTCCCAAGATTTTACATGATACCGTAGTATAGACAAAACCAAATACCTTTCAATTTTATAAGGCTCAATTTGTCGGATTCTCGCGGATTCACTCATGCACTCATAAGTTTATGTAAGGGTGAGTTTTGTAAAGATAGAAAGAAATATAAACACTCAGCCAACTTATGAAACATGCAAGCATTCTAATGTGATAATAATTTCCCCAACTAATACGCATTCGCTATAAAACCAAAGTACATGAATCAAGACAATAAGGGAGGCTAATGAGCGAAGGTATAGAAGTGGATTGTGCTAAGGCACGTATGGGAATGTGGGGCTAAGACCGGTAGTCGCAGCGACACTTACCAAAGCAATTCTACAAGACTAGCACAAACCAATACCCGACTAGAGAAATCATCTTAAACTTTGACAACACAAGAGAGATATCGATATTGCTCTCTAAATATGCATTAGACTCTAGTATATTCCCTTTCATTATCCCTTGAACAATTTAATGAAACAACATATATTTTTTCTCTGTTCCTCTTTTTTTTTTCTTTTGCTTCATAACATTTTTCAACAAAGGGAATAAATGACACAATTGCCAACGTACTTGTTACACCCATTTGATATTCTTTTTTTTTAAATCCCAACCCTACAATTGTAGATGACACTCGTCGTTTTGATGTGTCAAACGATATTTATAACAAGGCTTAGCACGGTGGCAAGTCAAGGTCGGTCCACAGGGACGGTGGGTATTCGATATGCAAAGTCAAAACTAGCTATGCTCAAGGGTGTCACGATATAGAAGTGGATTTGAAACTAATCTAAGAACATTGAGTAAATGCAAATAAATAGGAAAGTAAGACTAAACTAAGATAATCAAACAACAAGCAATAAAAGGAAAGTCTAGGATCGGTGGGTTCAAATGGGTAATTTGGGTTCTAGTGAGTCGGGTTCATAGTTAATGGGTAGTCAAACTTGGGCGCGGTGGATTGAGGCTCTCGATCTTACAATCCCACCCATATACCGAACCAAGCTAACTCTCGCGTACACAAGGTCGATATACCAACTATATGCAAATCCTAACATATTCCGAGGCTATCTATCTTACGGAAATGTATAAGAAACATGAATCATGCAAGTTTGTCAAGCAAGCATTTCATCAAACATGTGGTATGCGTAAGTTGGAAGAAAGATAATTAATCGACAAATCGACCCAACAAAGAAAGATTAACCCTCACTAAAACTCATTATCCCCCACTAATCCTAGATTAATCACTACTCACTACTTAACATTAGGATTATGGAGGAATAAGATATAAAACTAAGACAAGACATAATGATAAGAAGGAAACAAAACAAGTAATGAAATGATAAGATTAGCAAGTATATGAAAAGGGATTAAGAAGATATACCAACTAATTAAGGCAAAAGATGAACAACAAAAGAGGAAATCTTGAATAAAGGAAAAGACTTTGTCATCAATCTTCAAGTACAAAACCAAGACATCCAATTACATGACTAGATCTAAAACTAATTAAAGAGTAAATGAGCAAAGATTAAACTAATTAGGAGGACTAATCTTATCTAATCTAACTAATTTTAGTCTAGGGTTTCGTGCCCTCTAATTACACAAGAGGATCTATTTATAGGTTTACAAAATGGAGGAAAGATGGTCTTCGAAAGACTAAGTGGGCTGAATGAGTCACGGTCGTGAAAGGTGTCTCACGACCGTGACAGAGGTTTCACGACCGTGAGATGCAAGTCACGGTCGTGAGATATGTGGCAGTAGCAGGTCCAAAATTCCCACCTAAGTCACAACCGCGAGCTGAGTTTCACGACCGCGAGCTGAGTTTCACGACCGCGAGCTGAGTTTTCACGACCGCGAGCTGAGTTTTCACGACCGCGAGCTGAGTTTCACGACTGTGAGCTGAGTTTCACGACCGCGAGCTGTGTTTCACGACCGTGAGCTGTGTTGATCAAAAATCATCATTCTTTGGAAGGAATCTCACCACCGTGAGGTGTACTTCACGCCCGTGAAAGGTCTTTCGTCCTTGTTCCCTTGATATAACTTTGTCAACTTCTCTCGGTTTAGCTCGCCTTGACTCGGGATGACTCGGGTACGCCAAGTAGGGCCCCAAATGGTATGTGGGGTCCCCTAGGACATGTCGTGGGCCCTCAATGTGATGTACCTTCTCTTTTGTCGATTAAAATTGGGTAGAACTCGCCTCAAATGACGGTTTACCTACAAAAACACGATAAAAGCGAGAAATATGCTAGAAAAAGGTAAAACACGTAGAAACGCTCTTAGGGAGCGTTAAAGGCAAGCAAAACGAGGCAAAAAGGGTGGAAAAGTAGGGTGAAATGACACTATATCAGTAGACAAGTAGACAAGAAAAAGCATGCAACTGCGACTGTCCCGATAAGGTAGGCAAATTCTAGGAATGTAGCTATTAGATGGGTTATAAAACAGGCTACAAATGTTCAAATGGGCTAAATAAAAGGTAATTTAAGGCTTATTTGAACGGTAAGAACCGCCTTTCCTCATGTACTTATCAAATGAACCGCCTTTCCACAAGGAGTACCACACTCATAAACCTAAAGACAATGAGACTAGTTTATTGATGTTCCTGGCGTAGGAAACTCTATAGACCTCAGAATTTTAAGCGGTTTACCAACTAAAAATGGCCAAATATAATTAGCATAAGGTATATCAAAAACGGTTAAAATTTGTTCTATAAGCTTTGTATTCAAAAGTAATAAGTCAAGACAATGTACATGGGCAACTTATTTGACATTCAAATGCAGAAACAATGCAAATTATCATCATTGTTATTCAACTTCACCAAGACTCGACCTAATAAAATAACAACATGTTTTTGGATTTTGTAAATTTTTCAATTTTTATGGTTTTATGGTTTTTTTTCACACAACGTAAATAAACACAAAACATAAATAAAGACTCTCCCCCAAACCTCAATGTCACAGTGTCCTCAGTGTGACGCTAACAGCACAGCAATCACACAACAACCAACAACATCAACCTAAAGGACACAACTAACCAAGGGAAATGGGAAATAACTAAAATAAAATACAATAAAAGAAAGTATAAGGATAGATAATACCAGCTGTATAGACATAGCCCCCCCAAACCAGTTACAAAATGGGGGCGTAGTGACCAGCTGTCACTACTGCTCATCAGCACCATCATCATCATCATCATCTCTCTGAGCAGTACCAGACGAAGAGGCCTGAAGTGACCCACCAAACCCACCAACTGGAGCATCCGGTCGGATAGGTTTATACCACGGACAACCCAGACAACCATAATCATGACTGAATTCTTAAGAAAACTGCTGACGAGTCACACCATAGTTATCGAACACACCACTCTCGTCACCCGGACCCCAATAATAGCTCGGTGGAGTCCAACCAGCAGTAGCATTAAGATATATGAGCTTGTTTTTATCATTAGTGACGACCGTAGTCCCTCCCTTCTTAGGAACTACTTGAACAGGACTGACCCACTTTGAGTCAGAAATAAAGTATATGATCCCTGCATCTAACAATTTCTGCACCTCTTTTCTAACTACCTCTTGCATAGTAGGGTTCAAACGACATTGACCCTGCCTACAAGGTTTATGGTTTTCCTCTAAGTGGATACGGTGCATACAAAGGTCAGGACTAATACCTTGTAAATCATCAATACTATAACTTATAGCCTTCTTGTGTCTTTTTAAAACTACCAACAAATCAGTAAGTTGGCTTTCAGATAGGTTAGCACTGACAATTACAGGATTCATCTCATGGGAATCAAGAAAAACATACTGAAGATGAGAGGGGAGGGGTTTAAGTTCAGGTTTCTTTACCTCGGTAACCTTAGGGGGGTTAACTAAGCTATACACCTTTTGTAACTTGCATTCCTCTCCTGTCAGCAGTTTTTCCATCTCAACTACTTCCTCCAGCTTCAGCGGTGCTGGAAATTAAGGCGATCTCCAGAGGATCCCTATTCAAACACAAAGACAGACAATCATCAACAGTCAAATCCACAATATCAACTCTATGACATGTCTCTTCTAGCATGTGGTGTTTCATTGCATTATCTAAGTTGAAAGTGATAGTGTCATCCCCCACTGTTAGTGTAAGTCTCTCATTCCTAATATCTATAATTGTCCCCGCAGTATGGAGGAATGGTCCTCCTAAGATGATAGGAATTTGGGTTTCCTCAGCCATATCTAATACGACGAAGTCAACTGGTTTGAAAAATTTCCCTACTCTAACCGGTACGTCTTCTAAAATTCCGAAAGGGTGTTTAATAGAACAGTCGGACATTTGTAAGGTCATGGTTGTAACATTAAGTTGACCCATATTTAACTTTTTACATATAAAAAATGGCATAACACTAACACTAGCCCCTAAATCACAAAGGGCTTTATCAATAGCTAAACATCCTATATTAAAAGGAATAGAAAGACTCCATGGTTCCTTTAGCTTAGGTGGTGATCGGGATTGTAACACAGCACTTTATTCCTCAGTAAATGCAACCGTCTCCACTTCATTAAAGGACCGCTTCCCTGTCAATATGTCCTTCATAAATTTTGCATAAGCCGGCACTTGAGTGATCAACTCAGTAAACGGTACACTCACTTGCAAATTGTTGACTACTTCCATAAACCTTCCAAATTGTTTATCGAGCTTCGATTTATGTTGGCGGTGAGGAAAAGGAAGTGTAATTGCGATTGGATCGGCTTCTTTTGCTTTTGTAGATGAAGTAGAGGACTTGTCAGTCTGATCAGGGGTTGCTCGATCGAGCAAACGAGCTGCTCGATTGAGTTTGTCGAAACAGGAACTTTTAGAAACTCCTCGAGCAGATTTTTTGGATTTTTCAAAGGTTGCTCGATCGAGCAAAGGGATGTTGCTCGATCGAGCATCGTCTTTTTCAGTCAGTTTTTCGTTGTTTTCCAAATTTTGACGAGAAACTTCCAAACTTTCATCGTTCTCACCCCCATTTATTTCTAGATTTTCCAACCCTCTCGGATGCATGTAAGGTGCACTAATATCGTCAATGGGCATCGCCGGGCCTTTGCAATGGGTCCCACTTCTCAAAGTAATAGCATTGGCTTGTTCATGTGGAGGGTATCCCTGATGGGGAAGATTTCCCGGTTGTTTGTGTGAATTTTGAATTGTCAATTGGGCAATTTGAGTATCCACTCTCTTGTTATGTGCGAGCAATTGAGAGATCTGAGCATCTTGCTTTTGTTGTATCACAAGACTTTGATACAACATGGCTTTAAATTCTTCCATACCATTACTTGGAGGTGGTGGAGGTGGAGCTTGTTGAAAGTTTTGGCCTCCTTGATTTGGACGGTTATAATTGCTTTGAGAATTGCGATTTTGAGGAATCACATATGAGGAACCTTGTTGCTGAGCTGGTGGCGACGGGGTAGGATTAAGAACATTCTGACTTCGGTAAGAGAAATATGTATGCTCTCTCATCCTTTCATTATAAAAGTTAGAGTACGGTGTACCTTGCTTAAAGGATTGAAAAGCAAGTACTTGTTCAACCGTACTCATACAGTCTACTGCATTATACCTCATGGTACCACATCTTTCACAGGTTGGCTTTTTTTTAATCCAGAGATTTGGAAGTTTGTAATTCGGCAATTTGAGCAGTTAATGCCTCCAACTGAGCTGCAACGACATTGTCCGAACTTCCGCGCCTCGCATTACCCCTGGGATTGCCATACTGAGCCGTGTGAGTAGCTATCTCATCAATCAACTTCCAAGCATTAGCATCGTTAGTGTTATTTTGGAATCTTCCATTGGCAGCAGAATCTAGAAATGCTCTCTGATCATCATATAACCCATTGTAAAACTCGTTGCATAGGAATCAAGTATCAAAATGACATGCCTCATTAAAGTTCTCAGTGGGACTTTGTTTGAAGCTTGTAATTTCATTTCGGATGGCGTTGGTTTTCTGTGGCCGGAAGTATCTTTTGTAGAATGCAAGAGCGAGAGAATTCCAATCAGTGATGCCAAGTGCATCCACATCTAACTCACCCAACCAATCTTCTGCCCCGTCTCGTAGCGAAAAGGGGAATAACACCAACTTTATTTGATCTTGCGTTACCCCACCCGTTAAAGGAATAGAGCAACAATAGTTGGTGAATTTTTCCATATGCTTAATTCGCAAGATCCTCAGTGGGGCTTCCTCCAAAAATGTTTCGCTCAACCAAAGTGATATAAGATGGACGAATCTCAAAGGTTCCATTACCCATAGAAGGGAGTTTGAATCCCTTGGGAATATATGCAACGGTAGGCTCCGAATATGTGTATCCTCTTGGGAATATATTACCCGCTAAAGTAGGCATGGTTGTAGTGGCGGCAGAAATATGTGTATCCTCTTCTAAGGATGGTTTTTCTGCGACAAATTCAGCGTAAATTGTGTCAAGCGTACTCAAGTCTTCCGCTTCTTGAATTTCCTTCCAAAATTTGCGTCTAGCTCGGAGAGTCCTCTCTGGTTCGGAATCGTAGGGTACGAGATCGGACTTGGAACACCTGGGCATAAACGAACACTAAAGAAAAGGACAAGAATGGTCTCAAGGAACTTAGGTTCCCTGAGACGAAAAAAAAAGACAAACTAAGTAGAAACAAACAGAAAATTGTTGCTTCCCCGGCAACGGCGCCAAATTTGATAAGGGTAAAGTTGTGTCACCTTAATCAAAGTAATCCTGACTCACTACTAACTAATAGTCAGCGGTAAGTAAGGTATCGAATCCACAGAGAGGCGGTAGTATTCTAATATGTTAAACTAGGTTCGTTTTTTATAGTAACAATTTTGTGGGTTTTTTTATTTGTGTTCCTAAACTAATAGCAAACAATAACAATAAAAGGTTGAAATAAATAAGATTAAAAGTCTAGGGTCTCAGGTTCACTAGGATTATTATTCAGGGGTAAGGGTGTAATCAACTATCATACAATAAAGTTATCTACGGTCATAAGATCGGTCGATTCAATTATGCCCTTTAGATCTACAATTTAACATGTGATCACTATCATTAAACGAGTTCTATTCAATTATCGTAGTCTATCTTAGTCTTAACCCGGTCGGTGTTAATCCTAATTTGCGAGACTAGTTAATTAATCTTGGCCAGTAATTAAGCAACTAGATTTAAAACGATAATCAAACGATAACCATGTTATTGCAATTCAATTAATTAGTCTATCCCTTTTAACAATCCTAGATCCCCTTTCAATCCTAGATAAGAATTTAGCTACTCATAACGATATTAATAACAACGATAATAAATAAAGTAAACATGATTAACAATAATGAAAGGATTAACAAAGAATAATTAAAGAACTAGAAAGTAACTAATTGAACAACAAAGGAAGATTAAAGAGTACCGATTACAAGCTTGAACTAAAAACAATAGTCTTGATAAATCAATCCAGTAGCCAAGCAAACAAAACTCGAGTTTTTTAATATTAAAGCTTACCCTAATTGTGAAAGACGAGTTTTCCTTTTATAATAACAATCTAATTAACTAAAAACTAATTTAGGAAATCTGAAAGCTGACTAACACTAGGTTGCTCGATCGAGCAAAGGTGAATCTGCTCGATCGAGCATGACGTCAGCCCGACTCGATCGAGCAGAGTGATGTTGCTCGATTGATCATCCATCAGATGGCTTGTTTCTTCGTTTTTCTTCATTTCTTTTCCACCGCTCTCGATCCCGTGCCTAACCTTCTATGATCTGAGTACGCTATGTTCCATACCAACTCAAAAAGCTCCAAATGCATCCAATCTACATTAAAACATAATAGAAGCGGCAGAATCGATATTCTAGCTAAAATAGCATAGAAACAAGTAAGGAAAGACAATAAATCGAGTCTTATGTATCTAAGGGAAGCATAAAATATGTAAATAAATAGTGATCATCATTAGGCTAGATTCAATCCAGGCTATGGTCAAAGGTTAAGAAAACGATTACCAAGGCATGGGTGCAGGCTCTTTACTATGACGTGTGGCATCAAATAAATAGGGTGAGATTGAGGGAGGCTCTAAATCGACTTGACTGTGTCTTGGCAGCCATAGCGAGGCAAATGGGAATGAGAGTTGTATTCTTGCAAAGTTGTATTAAATACAAAAGAGATGTGATGTATTAGTATGTTGGGTAGGTGGAATGCAGGAGACGGGAGATCGGACAAGGGTAGTCGGAGAAAGGGGGCGGTGAGGATGACCGAAGCACGGGTCGTCGGAGTAAGGCTAGACTGAGGGGGTGCCATAGGAAGTTGAAGGAAGTAGGTGAAGGAAATGAAGTCGGAAAAAATCAAGTGAGTGAGGGAGGAAAAAAAGATAAGGGTATAATTATCAAAGACGTATGTGAAAAAAAAAAAGGTAATATACTAATACATCGCCATTGGAGAATTATAATCCAATTTTTAGGAGAAAAACTACTTATAAACTTAATTTGTTTAGATTTAGGAGAAAGGGAATGTACGGAAAGTTAATGAAAAGTGTATGTGAATTGTGAAAGAGTAAAGTCCGTATGTAAAAGGTTATTCCGTTCAATTATAGACAAATAAGAAAAGTAGAAGATCTTAGTTAATTTGTCGTTTTAGGAAATGAGATAGCCCATACGTGATACCTAGATAATTGGCTGCCAAGTATAAAGTTGTGCTCGCTACACGCACATATAAACAGGTCTGCGAATTTTGCTGGCAACAAAACTAGTTTATGGTAATAAGCTTAAAGTTTTGGCATTTATGCAATAATATCCACACACAAACATATTACAAAGCAAACATTATTGTTCTCTATTGGATGGTAGATTATCGCGCGTTCCGTAATTTAGACTCGTATTGATTCATGATAAAACTAATTACCAATTATATACTAACACAAATTCTAGAGTATGACAGTTTAACACCGTAAGATGATATTTTTCTATAAGATTTCACATTTATTATTATCAAAGAAAGATTAACTCTTACACAAATGAACCGTCTTACAATGTGAGACCGGCTCACACAATAATTACTGATATCCTAAAGCCTTTTGTGCTGAAGGTGTGAAAGTCAGAATTTTTTCTTTCCTTATGTTATGTTGAGTAATTGGGTACTTGATTGTGTATATTGTTCAGTCGTAAGTCAGTATAATGACCTTACCAATCTAGCATTAATTTTATTAACCACATTCATTCCATAAATCTTGGATTCGCCATTGTGCAACAAGTTATGAAGGTGATTAGGGAAATGGGGAGAGAGGAGGAGGTGGATGGAGGTTATGCAATAGCTCTAGAAAGTAGTGGGCATGGAGGAGGGGCCTGAACGGGATAAAGGAGACCAAGGGGAAGGTGAACGATTATTAATGTTGATGCCTAAGCTATGGAGGGCCGAGGTGTGGGTATATCGTATATGAGTGATTTGCCATGATTGAGGAAAAAGGTGATGTGGGAGATGGCGGAAAGACGAGGACCGAGATGGCTCCCATATTTGGGAGGTAGAAGCAGTTCTAGCAAGTGTTTGAGAAGTGGTACGATGGAGATAGATGGATATCATCGCGGGAAGTCACTGCAAGGAAGTGATAGACACGAAGACGAATGATCAAAGCAAGTTCTATCTAGTGATTGAAGACATTTATCATCTTTTTAATTTCACGTTTGGTTTCTTGGTCGCATGTAAGTAGGAAGGCTGATCGAGGTGCACACGAGTTGGCTCACCTATTCTTCATAGGTTTAGCTATACAGATTCCGTCTTGCTCAATTATGAACCATGTTGTTGATTTGATTGCAATAATGGCTATAATATAATGTAATCCCAGTTTGGGATACCAAAAAATTTAAAAAAAAAAACCCGATCACATGGTGGGCATCACCGAATGGCAAATGGAAATCAGCACTCATGTAGCGATATTTAAGAGAAAGGTTGTGAAATGTGAGTGGTTCTTTAAAACTATCTTAGAGCTTTTGGTGTGCAATAATTCGACAAATGTGCTATTGTTCCGTGTGGACATTATTGAGGCAAAATAACGGTCTTGGAGTTAACCATAACTCGACAAATGAGACTCACTTCGGCTAAATTGGAAACAAACTCCTTATACCTTATTAATCTTGTAAGATCATTGAGTGTTCCACCAAGTTATTTAGAGAGTGTCATTGTAGAAATTTTGAGTTGTGCACTAATTTTGAGGACAACTGTTTTATCTTTTGTTGGAAGACTCAATATTAAAGCGGCTCGTTGATGCGTGTCTTTTATATGCGTTTATTCTCTTATTTGACATGCATTTCTATGCTTATTACGTAGCTTTTATCTATTATTATTCCTCTATTTGATACTTTGGGTTGTGTTGTAGTTTTATAGGTTATTACCCAAAAAGGAGCAAATGCATGCCAAATCCTATCAACAAAGTAAGTTTGAATGAATTTCAAGAGCCTTATGTCACTAATGTCAACTTTGAAAAGCCATATCTCAAGATCTACATTTTATAATCCAGTTATTTCAATTGGAGATAAAAGCTTATCCTCTTAGCTTTCCAACGCCACCAAAAATTCATTATTTGACCAAGTAACGAAGAAATGGCGGCCTCTTGAAGTTCGGTGCGCATTGCAGGAAATTCGCCAGACTTTTAGTCGATCGACTAGCTGAAGTTGTCGATCGACCACTTGAAGATTAGTCGATCGACATAACTCATTAGTCGATCGACTAAAATCCTCACGACATCCTATTTAGTCGATCGACTAGACCATTTGGTCGATCGACTAATTCTAGTAATCAGACGGTTATTTCGTGGCTCTTGCCTATTAGTTACGTAATTACTCTAGCTTATGGGTTTAGTATTTAAGCCTTATAAGACAGAATAATTAGGTTATTTATTTTTACACTGTTAAACATCCTACGTTTCTTTTAGCAACTTTCGATCTAATACTTGGAATCAATCTTTCTTCCTCCTTTTGGTATTGAATTCTCTTTTATATCAATTCCTTTCTGATAGGCTATCGCACACCTGTGCAAAAATAAATACCCTAGACACAAATGAATGTAGTAATAGGGATCGAACACAAGGAGACGGGAGTTGCTATACAAGTTGTTATGGGGCGAATTCTATCAACATCGGTTATCGATTGGTTTGTGGAATTATGAAACAACAATAATAATAAAGGAAGAGTCTAGGGAGGTCAAGTCACACATGCAAATTATGTAAATGCTCAAGTCAAACTAGGAAACTTATGATAACGATAATTGTTTAGGCTAAAGATACCCACCTCTCGATATTAGTGTCAACCATAGATCGGGTCCTAACGAACTCTCGCTTTGGCTAGGTCGATATACTAACACATGCTTAGTCTAATTCAATTCTGTGCCTCTCGACTTATAGTAAGAATTAACAAATATAATCAAGGATTGTGATCAATAATCAAAGACTAACAATACAATGCAAGCATGTGATAGAAACAACTATTTGATATCATAACATCTCATTTCAACAATTGCAAATATTATTTATGCATGGCTTCCCTAATTCCCTAGATATACTAACTACTCTTGCATAATGATAACTAATCTAATGACAAATGATAAGTAAACATGATAACTAACTAATAATGGAAATGACCAAGGAAATAACAAAACAATACAAGAAATAGAATTACCTCAACAAAGGAAATAAAACTTGAAATTGAAGAACACAATGGAACTAATTAACTTGCAAATGAACTTGTAATATAAATTGAAATACTTAAAGGAATTATTTGTAACAACTAATGGAAACTAAACTATTCTAAACCTAATCTAATGACTAATGACATTATGTAAAAGAGTGTTTTTAGAGTGTAGAATGATGTACAAGATGATAAAAAAGATGCCTCTAAGTGTCGAGGTCCCTCTCCTTTATATAGGGAGAGGGACTTGAAACGTATGCATTCACAGAGCCCAAACCCCGATCGGGGAATGGAAACCCCGATCGGGGTTTCAGTAACCCGGCTATATTTGCTTAATTGCTCCATTTAATGCTTTAGGAATCCTAAGCTATGCCTTTAAGCACCTTAATTCTCCGGTTAATTGCATAGTTTTGGGATTCCTTGAGAATTCAAAGGAGCATCCTATGTTGAGTTGTGGACTCCTTGCATTGGGCTTCATTTTTGGTTTCTCATTTGCATTTCAATTCATTTCACAAATCTTCATGCTTGGCTTGTCATTCTCCATTCTAACCTTCCATGGTCCATTTTGCTTCCATTAGCTTGTTGGTCTTTGGTGCTTTCTATTGTGTTAGGAAAAAGCCTGTAAATGCTTAGATTCCTACAAAATGTAACAAACACAAGCAATACACCTAGAACACGTAATTAGCTCACAAATATACTAAACAAAGTATAATAATCATGTAAAATCGAGCTAAATTAGGTTGTTAAACTATATATAAAATGGACTCATCAAACTCCCGCAAGCTAAACCCTTGCTTGTCCTCAAGCAAGCACGCAATATAATGTATGACAAGGGCAAGGGTGCAAGCAATAATCATCCCCAAAATACAATTCCCGACTTGTAGTTTTAAAGTACAATAAATCAAATCCCGAAACAACTTGGGCATAGGGAAAATGCAATACATGGATGAGATTTACACGACGGCGTGGTATTTAGGACTTCACATGGACATTTCGACTCTTGCATGATCTTTAAATGACATTGGACTTTTCACGGGATAACACTCACACTCATGAAATGAACATGGCAAATATATGTGAATGACACTCTTCTATCTACGACTCAAGAGAATGCGCCCACAATCTAGTATGGTAAACATTCCAAATACCATATGACAATGCTAAATAAGAATGCACACAAAGAAGTCAAGAGAAGAGACAAAAGAGGCTAGGGGTAATGGGTAGAAAGTGGACAAACAAGTTTAGATATGTGGAGTTAAAGGTCAAGATAACAACAATCCAAATAAGCAAAGAGTGCTCAAATAACCCAAAACCAATCCCATAGCAATAGCCCATTGAACCAAAGCAGCATATGGCTCAAATTAATACTTTTACAACACATAAATGAATTTCCCAACTCAATTACTTCATACATACGGAAGTATCATTCTCATCTCTTTTTCTTCTTTGTACTTTTCTTTTCATCTTTCTTTTTCATTTTTTCAAGTTTCTTTTTTTCCTTTTCTATCATTTCTTTTCACTTTTTTTTCTTTCTTCATTTTCCAAAACCATAACGGGAATCATTAATCCCGTCATCTTCACATCATCAAAAATATTATAATATAAGACAAATCCCATGACAAGAGCACCCTAAACTCACCAAGATGGTTACTAGCTCAACAAGGTAGGCAATTTAGAATGTAGCTAGAAACAAACATTGGGTAGCATATAGTGAGAAAAGGCTCAATGTGGGTGATGCATGTGAGAAATTATAACAACAAGGCTTCATGTGCAATGTAACAACCCGAAATGTACCCTATTTTTCTAGTGAAAATATTTTACGAATACGTTTCAGCAAATTTAAGTTTTAATTTAGAATTTATGGTTTCCAGTCGAATTTGGAATTTCCGAGTTCGTATTTGGAATTTCTGCGAGATTCCATGAGAATCCCGTTTTAAGTCAACTTTGACTTTCGTTGACTTTTCCGACTCACCCCGTAAATTGAAAGACCGAAATTATATTTGAAAAATAATAAATTTAATTTATTTTTATTAAGATTTATTTGAATTTATGATAATTTAATATAATTATTTTGAATTTATTCGGAATTTTAAGAGAAGGTTTTACGGTTTAACCCCGAACGTCATTTAACTATTCCCGAGTCATCTTAAATCCCGAAACAAACCCGAAACCCGACTTTGGCATGAGTCACACGCCCCATGTCATCTTTTTCCACTCACTTTAGATCTTTTAATTCTTTCGATTAAACTAATACGAATATCTAAGATATTTGTAACTTTATCGATCCGTCATCTTAAATTACGCAAATCGCTTGAAAAACAAATCCGACTACTACCTATACCACACGGCTCCTTCACCCTCTCTTAGGACTAGATATTTTCTTTATTTTGATTACAATAACATAATATCTAATTAATATCTAGATATTTGATTAAACTATCATTTAATCTAATGATATCTAATTAATTACCTTAATATAATTATAAAACCCGAGTCAATCCCGTAACAACATTTTCAAAACCCGACTCCAAAATTCTTCTATAATTACACGGCACACTCCACTCTTACTCACTAACTATCTTTTCATTTTACAATAAATCAACTTAATATCTAATTAATACCTTCTTTAATATAATCAAAATCGTTCTTGGTGTTCTTCATCGTTCTTCATCGTTCTTGATCGTTCTTGAGCAAAATCGTCACAAAACCTTCGTTACTTGTTCAAATCCGTCCTAACTTATATTTCTAGAGTCTCCTCTCCGCTCTTCATCTCCACGTACGTTTTATTTCCAATTCCGACAAAATCGTTTTCAACACTTTAATTATGGAAAGTCAAGTTTTAATTCTAATAATGTTATTCTTGTCATTTCTTATAGGGGAAGATTTTGAAGACGAGTTTGGTGACTCGTATATTTTAGGAGAAGACTAGTAGACGGGTTTCTTATTTCTTTAGTTCTTATTTTGGGTGCTACTTGATTTTGTGCTAGCTAAGGTAACGATTCCAAGTTACTCGACGAATTAATGTTACATATCTTTTGTTTTGTTCATGTTATTGTTATTTATGGTTTTAGTAGTAACATGATAAGTAGTTATGATTATTATGTTGTATGGAATTTTTAACATGATTAGTGTTCTTGACATATTTGGATGATTAGTTCATAATTATAATTGTAGTATGAATGATGTTGAATTGCTTGTTAAAAATGGATGTTGTTAATTAAAACATGTTAGAAATAATTTAGAATGGTGGTTGATGTTGGCCGTGTAAGGTGGCCGTGGGTGGTGGCTGGAAAACCGACCCAAACCAGGCCGGTTAAGGCCCGGTCCAGGTCCGGTCTGGGCTGGTCCGTGAGTGGGCTTGTGGGTTGGGTCGATACTTGATTGTTTTTTAGTTGTTTTGACGGGTTTTAAATATGTTAAAGCATGCGGGAAATATTAAGAAACGAGTTTAGAAATGTCGACTCAAAACAGGCCCAAACCAGGCCCGTGGGCCCAGTCCAGGCCCGTGTCATGTTCGGCCCAAAACAATCCGTGGGTTCCCTCCTTGGACTTGTGACGGTTTTTGAGTTATTGTTATTTTACCGTGTTTTGTAATATTTACCAAGTGGGAAATGTTAATAAGTAAATTATTTAATTAAAAGTTTTCATAATATTATTATTTCTCACATGTTAGAAATTATAATACGAGATTGTAGTTTAATGTGATATCCTTTAAGTCAAGCGGGTTTTCGTATGATTTTAATAATTCACATGTTGGAAGTTGTAATAAAATAGCATGAGATGAATATGATGATTTTATGTTCAAGTCTAATTGGTAAAGACTCTGTTTCTAGCCGGTTTGACCAAACGAGTTTGGTCAAACTAAGATCTAGTCAGCCCCGTTTTGACTGATGACCCGTCGCGGGACTCGGTTCGGGGATTTGTCTTCAAGTAAGGTTGTATTTAATTAATAAATTAGCCTTAGTAGATATGACGCGATATGATAATTGAATATGATTTATATGCAATTAGTCACATGATAGGAAGTTTTTCCCGTGACTGTTTGATTATATGATATGTGTCGTGTTGACTAAGTACCCATAGAGAATTATGAGTATATGGCGTCTTGATCATTCTAATTCTAAATGAGTATCTTGGACCATGACATTGATAGGCCTTACTATCTTTAACGAGTATATGTTCACCGCTTGATAGCTTTTGTGTCCCGGCTTGGTGGGTTTATATCCACGTCGGGGCATGGCTGCCATCGCTTCCACTTTGGGGAATGGAGCCAGCTTAAGTACTAGCCAACTCTGGCGTTAGGGGTCGCTAGTAGAGATCTTATGTATTTTGGTATGAGACGGGGAATGAATAGCTGTTGTCGCTAGGTCTGATCAGTCTAGGACTAGAGTTTCCTACCTGTGGTATAGCCGAGTTACAGAAGTCGACTATTGACGGTCCTAAGAACTTATGCCTGTTTCTAGACGTATGTCTTCATGTTTGATTGATGATTCTATGAATCTTAGAAGGTGAGATGCAAGCCGGCTAAGGTTGATAGAGTTTGGATTACCGGTTGTTAACTGATTCACATGATGGTTTGTATGAGTAGGGTTGAGTGTATCATGGCCATGTTTTAAATGTAACCTCTGAGCTAGCATACCAGCTTCCCTACCTCGTGTTATAGGTGGTTAACAGATTCACATGATAGCTTTCATATGCTAGGTTATATGTTAGTTATTTGTTTCATAACATGAAAAGCATATCGTATATGTTAAGGTTTTGTATTTCCCATATACATCTCTTTTATGTTATTCATGTTTTATTAAACTCGACATTTCGTGGCTGGGAGAACTCGGAGTTACTCCCCACTGACTGTGGATTCCGTGTTTATATTTAATGCGGTTGGCAGGTTTGTGATGCATACTTGGGTACATTGACGAGCTAGCGAGTGAAGTATTACCTTGGACCTATATTCGGTTCTTAGGATTGTATTATATTATACACTCTTTTATTTCCGTATTTATACGGGAGATATGTCTCCCGTTTTAGATACTTCTTATGTATAATATTATTTCCTTTTTGTTATGAACCTTTTTCTTTAAGACACCTTTGTTATGATGAATATATTTAATAGTAGGTTCCGGTTTTAAAATTTACCAATTTTCACTAAAGTGAACCTATTAGAAACGTATTCTCATCTTTTATTTATTTAAATTACTTGTTTTATTTTTCCGCAAATTTGAGGGTGTCACAGCGTGAATGCCCTGCAACTAGAGCACATAAGTACGTCTGACTATTGTTTTATTTTATGTCTTTCGTTTTGGGGAAAGATCACAAGGAATGATCCTTTCTTTTATCATTATCTAGAATTGGATCATAGGAATGACCCCATCCTGCTTTCGTGGTTGAGGTCCTACGTCCTAAGAGCTCGAGTCGATTGTTGCTGAGGACGCCCATGGGACTCGTGTGGTACTTGGGCGAGCGTTTGACTTGGTAGTGCTCTCGTGATGCTTTCACGGTCCCCATCAAACCTCCGGGGTCGATGTTTAGGGAGCCTTATGATCCTGAGATCCAGGCTGATCTAGCTGATGCTAGTGGGGACACCCTCCTCCTTCCTAACGAGGATTACCTCGGGTTTGTTCGTCAGAGTTTGGCGTACTGGCCGATCGTGGCAAGCATTGCTTGCTTTTTGTTACATCTGAACTTTGACAAATGATAAATTACTTACTGATGAACCATTTGATTTTCGCAGGAGATCGAGGTGGCGGGCGTGGAGCCCCCAGCTTACCCCGAGGTGATTGATTACACGGATGCGACACGACTGGCTTGACGACAGTCTCCGAGCTTCGTGAGTTCAGCGCGGCGGCGACTGATGCTAGTTTGGAGAAGTGGTAGCACCTCGTGAGGAGGGTGAGCTTCCAATCCATAACTGTCTTTGTTGCATAAGAATACATTTGTTTTAACCTTCATTTATATTTGAATGTAGGTGGCTCCGTCTCGGCATGTTGCGTTGTTGAGGGTGGCCAACCGGTTGCGGGCTATAGCCGTTGAGACACTTGCGGGTGGCCGGGACCGACATGTAGGAACCTATCATTTCCTTTTTGTGTTTTGTATTTTTTGAAATGAAATGGTTGACTAAAATGAGGCATTTCCATGTAAAGAGCCTCAGAGCGTGAGCTGGCGGAGTCTCGGGAGGAGATAGCTCGTTTGTTGAGGGAGCTGGAGGCCCGGGAAGCCGAGATTGCTGCCCTTGAGATTCTAGTTGGGCTCACCGGTGATGATGATTAGTCGTCTTTGTTTTGTTTGTAGACTTTGGATATTTTAAACTTCGTTTTGTATTTGTACATTTAGATTTGTAATTCAAGCGAGAGCCCCTAGTTTCGGATTTGATTTTAGAGCGAGAGCCCTCAGTCTTGCTTACATTCCTCTTTTGACCGTGTTACGATGGCTAGAGTGACTTTGTTGGAAAATATCTCTTGTTCCCGCAGGTTAGTATAAGGACATGTTTGGTAGCTAATGGTTACTGCCGCCATGCTGCCGGAATAGAATTCTCATAAATTACATGTAGTATACAACAAGTAATCTACTCAAACATTTTACATGTGTCATATCGGTAGCTTAAACTAGCGCGAAATGAGTGCCTGAACGCGAAATAAAGTATGAAAATGTAAAAAACATGACCCACAATAGGGAGGGTTACCCCTTTAAAAAAAGAAAAGAAAAGAAATATATAAGTTTATAAAAATGGAAATGAGATGATTTTCCTAAAAAAAAAAAAAGAAAATGAAAAATGAATAAGTGTGCGTGATTGGCGAATATGTCGATTATCGTCTAGAAAACCGAACCCGGCTAGGATTAGGAAATCCAAAACCTTGGCAACTCAGCATATTTAACGAAGTCATATCCTATAGGAAATCATATTCGAACATGAATTAGGAAGGCGCAAGAGCTGGAAATTCTGATAAACGGCCTGAGGAAGAGGCGCAGCAAGAGCTGCGACTCTTCGAAAGGGCGCAACTGTTTATGCGTCATCTCTTGGGCTGATGAGACCTCGATTAAATGAAGATTTTATTCATACAATTCTTCCAACAATCCGACTCTCACATAAAAAATTCTCAAAAAAGGAACTTGCAATATAATGGATGCCTTTGAAAACCGTCTCAAAGAATGGGCCACTGAGTTCACGCATGTTGAGAAACATGACATGTGTGCCTACAATCTAGGGACAATCTTGTGTTTGAAATTAGTGAAAGTAGCAAGGCCCTTTCTAGATGCTTGTCTTGAGTACTGGGACCCTAATTTACATGTATTTGCCTTTCCTGGAGGCGATATTTGTCCTTTCCCGGAAGAAATAGCTGCCACTGGGGGGTGCGACCCGGAAGATGCTCCAGCTATACCCCTTAACTCCCATGTGTATAAGAACAAATTTAGGGACCTCCTAGGGTTGACCAAAGCTGAGGTAGACCGTCTTGTAACCACAAAGGGTGTCCCCATGCATGAATTTCTGAATCGATTCATAAATAGGGATGACCCTTCTTTATCTTATTTTGCAAGGCGCAGGGCCTTTGGGTTTTGCCTTTTGCATAGTTACATCTTCCAAGGGCACATTGACAAGGAGATGAGAGGGGATCCTCTTTTCTTGAGCTTGGTGGAGCAAATGGAGCTGTGCAAGAGCCCAGCTTGTATTTGCCTAGGAGAGATCATTCTTGGCCTTGATAATAGAAAGGCTAACCGCGAGCTTCCATATCTGGGGAGTCCCGTAATCTTGCAAGTAAGAATATGTGCTTTCTTCTGTTTTTTTTCGTTTTCTCTCTCTCGCTCTTTTTTTTTCTCTTTTTGCTTGCGTGCTTCAGATATGGTTAATAGAGCACCTGCTATTGATTGAGCCCCCATTGGATGTGCGCGGGTACCGTGCTCGATCCATTACCATGAGGACTAGGCTCTATATGGTAGACTTCTCCAGAATTTCCAACTAATTGGAAACTAAGCTGAAAGGATCCGATGGAATGTGCCATGGTGGCACCATAGGTCAATAACTGGGATATCGTCGTTGGGTATGACTCGGTCACTTCGCGTTCCTGGCTTGGAATTCATGGTATGTATCTTTCCGGAAAGACTGGTGAGACAAGTGGGTCTTAGGCAGAGGATCCAGAAACTTGATACCGATTCCCAGGCTGCCTTGGCTCAAACTGCAGAGTCTTGTAGGGATTGGGCCGCGAGATGTGTACAAAGGAATATGTGGTTCATACCCGTTCATGTTAGCTCCTTATGGGTATCTGACTCATATATGCGATAGAGGAAAGCTAATACTCCTGAAGAGCGCGAGAAGCTAAGAAAGCGCGAGCCTGTGGATTGCAAGATTTATGAATCTGGTAAGGAGAGATCGAAATACTTGACTGAAGGCGAGGAGGAAGCCGGATTCCTAGTCATGTTTCCAGCAAAGAGGTCGAGAGCTAATCCTGCTGCGAGGGTTGTGATTGATAGACACGGTAAGGCTAGACCTGGAAAAAAGCCTTTGGTGATTAGGTCTAACGTGACGCAGGAGCGTCCCCCTCGTGGTTGGGACAAAAAGTGTGAGAAAGATGACAAAGGCAAAGATAAAATGAAAGAATAGCCTTAGTCAATTTTTATTATGTAGTATTAGTATTATTTTTGTGTTGTAATAGAAGATGGTGGGATTTTTAGAATCCTAGCCTTAACTTTCTATTTCAGCATTTCTTTATACAAGAAATATTATTATTATTTTTGGATAATGAATAAAGATTTGAGAAAAAAGACCTTTAGTATTATTTTTGGATAATGAATAAAGATTTCAGCATTTCTTTATACAAGAAATACAATGGACATTGTTATGTAGCTCAATATATAAAAACCGTGAGTAAACTTTTTGAATTACAATGCAAAGTTTCAAATTTGATTGTATTTTGACTAAATTTATACTTTTGTACAAAAAGATTATTATCACTAATTTAGAATTACAACTAGTGACCTTCACTATCACTATCACTACAAATCAACAAAGTTCCACCATCTGAAAAAAGCATTCCGACTTCTTCCTCATCTTCCTCATTTTGCACTTCTTGACTTTCTTCTTCTTCATCATCTTTTTCCTTTTCTTCACCGATGTCCTTGTCATACTCTCCTTCACCCCTTTCAATAACCACTTCATATTCATCCTCACTATGTGTCTCTTCCACCAAAATTGGTGAAATTGACTAACTACTGACAACCACATCTTCTTGGAAGATAATTTCGTCAACATGAGTATCAACATGCGATCTTGACTTGATTTTAAAAACTGCGGACCATTGATTATCTTTCTTAGTGGTTGGATAAAGAGCATAACACACTTGATCGACTTGAAAAGCTGCCACGAATGGGTTATGTTCGTATACCTTATGGATACTAACTCCTTGTGGGGAATTATTAAACCAATCACATTTATACAATATGACCTTATAAATCCTGTGCTCGGTATAATAAGATAGCTCAACTACTTCATTAAGGGTTCCGTAGTAGTCCAACCCTTCAGTAGAACTCACACAAACCCCATTGCTTATAATAGCTTTCGGAACATCAACTCCCTCTTTAAAAGCACGAAATTTATAGCCATTGATATAATATCTTCTCCAGGTCCTCACCCAGTTACTTTGACCCCCTGCTAGAGCTATTATTCAAGGATCCTTCAATTTATAAGCCTATATATCAATAAAACAATATATTAATTATATTAAGATGTTATCTTCTCAATATTAGTTAATAAGAAATTTAAATGTTACTCGCCCTCGAGTTAGCTCAACTAGACTAAGGAAACTCTCACACTTTCAATAAAAAGTTAACAAATTCTAATAGAGAAATGCAAGTTCAAATTAAATATTTAGAAAACCGTAACAAATGCATGTGACACTCAAGCTGACTCTAACAAGCATCAAGTTTAATAAAGAGTTCGATGTCACGCCTAATGGGTTAGTAACACTAAAATCCGCCACAACCATCACTCAAACTTCGATCAATCAACATGGAGGAAATTTATTTTGGTAGATTTGTTCTTTTGAGCATAGTATACTTCACTTTGGGTATGTGAAACATTTGATTTCACTTGGCAACGTTAGGAACTCCATTGATGTTGTAGATGTGTCAATGCAATCTCAATCCGCTAAAACCACCCTTTGTTCCACCTCCGGACTCGGTCCTTTAGATCCAAACTCTTGGTGAAATCAACGAATTGAGCTCCATACTCGTCATCCTTTAGCTTACCTCGGGACTCGTTCCTTAACAAACGTGAAAACAAGCATGAGATGCCAACATGTAAATATATGAATTTCAACTTGATAGACATTTTTCTTTTGTACTTGAACACAATTTTTTTAACCATAGAAAAAAAATAACATGGCTCTTGGAAACATAGCTTCTCATACCCGCTTCACAACATGAGAACAATCCACTGTATTTGTGAATTTTTTTTCCATTTGATTTTTTTGTTTGTGATTGATTTTTTTTCTTTTGTCTTTTCGGAATAATAGAGGATATGTTGATCAAACTACATTTTTGTGACAGTCATGACCATTAAAGGCATGTTCATACAACTAGGGGTTCAAGGTGAACTCCAAGTTGAACTCAACTCGTCAAAATAGGCACAAGTATTAACCATGCAAGTGTTAAAATACCTAATTCAAATATGTGAACTACATTTCTAACTAGGAAATATCAACTAAATTCATGAAAAAAGTAAATTAATTTCACCATGTTTATTACTAAAATGCAAGTACATGACTAAATGTAACTAAAAAGCAACTATAGACCACCACAATGAGCTAAAACCTTTCCCCCACACTTGAACATGACATTGTCCTCAATGACAAAATAAATGACATGAGACAAAGAAAAGGGCGGGTATAGAAATTACCGAGCAAAATAGAGCATACAAAGTCGCAAATGCGCCCTCATCATCATCCATTTAGCATCAATTGGTGGACTCAAACTACTTTATTCAAAATCAAATGCACACATTAAAACATTAAAACCGGGTTCCCTCCCGTAAGCGCTGGTTTAAGATCTCGCACGACGCATGTCAATTAAGAGCGGAAAATATCATTCAATTAAGAGCAGAACATGTCAATGCTTTTTGGAGAAGATCATACAAGATAGAAAAAGAGATGGTTAAGACATTATAAAAAATTATAAAAAAAAGAAACCATACACAACTCATAATCATATAAGCATGCACAACATACTCATCATGTGCTTTGGGTATTTCAAAAATAATCACGGAGTCATGGTATGTTTCTGTATGAAATTGGATCATCGTAATTAAGTTGTTATTTTCTCCCATCCAATCAAAAGTGTCATCCAAATCCCATAAAATATCACCCAAGTCACCACCCAAGGCTTCGTCATCGAATTGCGGGGGTAAGTTGAAATCTTCTTTGGGTTTTCTATAAGACAAAGTGAAATCAAAGTCATTACTCTATCCCTCATTATAAATTTGAGCACTCGTATCAAGAATAAGAGACATAGGGTAATCATTATTTTTCACAACATCACTTGGACTCGATTCAAGGCTCGGTGAGATGTCAAAACAAGGATCAAGATTAAGAGTATAAGTGGTTATTTCTAATTCTCGGGAATTCTCCATCAAAAGATCAAGAACATCCAAATTTTCTTCGTGTCTTAAATAAAAGAACCCACCCTCACATTGTACTTGCACATCTATTTGAGTCTCTTGGTTGAAATTATAGTAAGCCCCAATGTGACAACCCTCGCGAATGCGGAAATATAAAACATACAAGCATGTGAATTATATAGCGGAAATATCAAGTTTTTAAAACTTTTATACATGCAAGAAGAAGTATACGAGGAGTGTCAAGTATTACAAACTAAAGTATGAAATACAACAAAGAGACGAAGTCTCTCAAAATATTATAAATGTCAAAGTGTTTAGCAAATAGCTAAAATATCGTCTAGAGGTGAAACTTCCAGGGACAACGCCTGCTAGCTCACACCTGAACCCAAAATATCAAGCAAAAAGCCATCCATGCAAGCAACCTGTTCATCCATGAAAAACATGAATGCCACAATCAGTGGGGAGTAACTCCGGGTTCTCCCAGCCATATCACATTAAACGTACATAAAAGGAAATACAAAAGTAGAAGCATGCATATATAGATATACATGTGAGATACGATAAGGATAAATTAGG
The DNA here is from genome assembly GCA_022085475.1 of Heliosperma pusillum. NCBI lineage: Eukaryota > Viridiplantae > Streptophyta > Magnoliopsida > Caryophyllales > Caryophyllaceae > Heliosperma > Heliosperma pusillum. The sequence continues at coordinate 25,206 of JAIUZE010074893.1, forward strand.
CCACTTCAATGTAATGATAAGAGATGAGTAATACAAATCAGAATCCCTCATGGTTAATGACAAAGCTCGGGGAAGACACTCTTAGGCAACCGAATACACCACTAGGGCTTTGCATCTCACCGTTAGCGGTTATAAGTTTGATAAGATTGAGACTCGACAAACAAAAACCAGCCAGTCATGCAATGGGGGGATCATGAATAATCAATCATGTACTCATGCATCCCAACAAAACAATACATTGACACTCTCTCACGGTAAAAATATGAAAAGCCACTACTAGCACCGTGTAATGGCAAGTATGATTAAACGGCATCCACGAGATAAGCATTTCCTGAACGATAACAACGATTCAATTCATTTCGTATATGTGGACTCATGTCCTCCTGGTTAGAACGACGATAGAAATACCCGGTCCTGTCAAATCTGGCCAGAATCCCGAATAAGACATATCTCCGATTCGACATGTGGTAGGACGTTCCACATCCAAGACTCGATCATACAAAGACGTCGAGTACCCCAAATTCGGTCAACCTTCACGAAAGAGGCGGAAAAGAGCACAAGCTTCATAACAAGCGGTACGCTACATGCAAATAACACCACCTCGCAAGTACACAACATTTGACGGCCGGGTCGATCAACGCAAAGCGTTCGCCTCCCAACAACGTCGTCGTATGCCCACTAACATATGCAATTAAGCAGTAGGATACATCCCCGTTCCGACATTCCGGCCTTACGAACGTGGAGGTAGCCAAGGGAATGAGAGTACAAAGCACATAACAAAATAGTGCTCAAACCGTAACATTTGTAAAACCCGACTCAAAGTGGGACATACTAAAAACCGTCACAAAACATGTGATACAAGCGAATGAAATATCATATATTCAAAACATTAATATTATAAGTCACTACGTATTTTTATACGATAAACGAACGATCGGAATTATTATAAATGAAATCGTAAACAAGAAATACAAACAAGGACCAGCAGGTGCCAGCCGGTCAGGTGGACCGGCTGCCGGCCACCCGGCTAAGGCCAATCATCATATGAAAACCAAATTGAAAATACAGGGTGTCCCAGCCGGTCAAGGGGACCGGCTGCCGGCTACCCGGCTGGGACCAAAGGATCATGAGAAAAACAAAGGGGAAAGGTAGGGGTGTCTCAGCCGGTCGGCTGACCGGCTGCCGGTCAGCCGGCTGAGACCAATTATGTGCGAAAATTCTACGTAACACATTTAATATACAGCCACTGCCCCAGCCGGTGGGCTGACCGGCTGCCGGTCGGCCGGCTGGGGTCTATATTGCACGAAAATGTCTTGTTTCAATAAGGATCAACAATCAACCATTATCAACTATCATCATAAATCATTCATACTCATATAATTTCACAACAAACAACATCCATTATCAATAATACAATCCCTAAGCTTACTAATCATATTCAAATGACGATTTCTAACTTAGAAAACACGTAAAACACGTAAATGATATCGAGTAACCCTTCACCGTTACCTTTATGCGTCTTTACTCCGCGTCAAGGTCCTCTTCAATCAAGAAATAGTCTTTGTCGGGATCTTGGAGGTCACCACCTACAAATAATTAATAAAAGATGAATTTACTTCACCTTGAGAAAGACGGAAAGTTTGAAAAGCGACAAAGACGGTAATTTTATTATCAATACGGATAGAGGAAGATAAGAGGGGAAGAGTAAGACGAACTTACGTGAATTTGAGCGAGAAACGAGCGAGATATGACGATTCTAAGATTGGATGATTATGGAAGCTAGGTTTTTGGTTGATTTCTTAGTGATGAAGTAAGTTTGAGTTGTGTGAGAGTGATTTAGGTTATGAGGGAGTATGAGGGAGTATGAGGAAAAAGTCAAGAAAAGTCAAAGACGACTTAAGACGGGTTTTACTTGAAATCTCGCGAAAAATCCAAATACGAACTCGGAAATTCTAAATTCGACTCGGAAGATTTAATTCTAAACTAAAACTAAATTTCGCTGAAAAGTATCCGTAAAATATTTTTACTATTAAAATAGGGTATATTTGCGGGTGTTACACCCAATCCAAAATCCTTAACTCTTGCCTAAATATGGGTGATCTATCAAATACTCTTCTAGCCTTTCAAAGTAGTGATGAAGTAATTCATGCTCTGGTTGGGGGAAATGGAAAAGCATTTTCTAAACTAAAAGACAAAACACCCTTAATTAAAACAATATTAACAACAAATATTTACACAAGCACACAAAAAATAATTGCCTTCCCCGGCAACGGCGCCAAAATTTGGCTAGACTTGTCGCGAGTCTCTAAATTAGTATTTTTATCCACTACAAACTCAAACTAGTAGTAAATGTAAGTAGGGGTCGATCCCACAAGGAAGGTGTTTGTTTATTGTGAGTTTATGCAACTAGTTCTAAGGTATCTAATTTGGGGGGTATTTGTGCTTATGAGTCTAAGTCTGACAAACTAAATTATTATAAGATTGTAGTAAAATCAAAATCTAAAAGATCTTGGGTCTTACAATTTTCACAAATGAGTTAGGTTTGATCATTGACTCTTTTATACTCTAATTAATCTTAAATACTTTATTGTGAAAACATAAGTTTCTACTTCTCCTTACTTTTTAGTCATTCATTGCGAAAAGCGCATATAAACAACCCTTATGGCGATGACAATCTAGTTCAAGCGTATATAAATTCAATCATTGTAACACCCGCAAATGTACCCTATTTTTCTAGTAAAAATATTTTACGGATACTTTTCAGCGAATTTTAGTTTTAATCGTAAATTTAATTTTCCGAGTCGAATTTAGAATTTCCGAGTTCGTATTTGGAATTTCCGCGAGATTCCATGAGAAACCCGTCTTAAGTCGTCTTTGACTTTTTCTTGACTTTTAAGTCGTCTTTGACTTTTTCTTGACTTTTAAGTCGTCTTTGACTTTTTCTTGACTTTTAAGTCGTCTTTGACTTTTTCTTAACTTTTGAGCCGTCTTTGACTTTCGTTGACTTTTTCCTTCATATACTCCCTCAAACCCTAACTCCTTCTTTCATTTTCCACTTACTCTTTCTTCCTCATCAAACCACCAAAACCTTGCCCCCATTTTTGATCCGTCTTCAAATCGTCACTACTCCTTCGTTACTCGCTCAAATTCACGTAAGTTCGTCTTATTCTTCCCCTCTTACCTTCCTCTATCCGTATTGGTAATAAAATTACCGTCTTTCTCGCTTTTTAAATTATCCGTCTTTCTCAAGGTGAAATATATTCACCTTTTATTACCTAATTGTAGGTGGAGACTACTAGGAACGCTTAGTAATCGATTAAAGACGCGTAAAGGTAACGGTGAAGGGTTACTCGATATCATATACGTGTTTTACATGCTTTATATGCTAGAATTCGTATTGGATTACGATTAGTAAGTTTAGGAATTATGTTATGGGTGATGATTGTTGTTATTTGATGATTTTTGATGATGAATATTGATTGTTGATAGTTGATAGAAGTGAATTATGAAAATTGGAAATGATAGAAATGGTGTTTGTTGTTCTCGGGTGACTTGTGCAGTTTCACTGCACTGACCCTTTTTGGTAGAATGATCATATCTCCTTCGTTACTTGCTTGTTTTGGGCTTGTGACCATTCGTTGGAACCGTAAGAAGATAAGCTATCACCTCAACTTGGATTTTCTGTTTTTTAATGTCTAGAACTCTAGTTATGACAGTTTTAAGTGAACCCTTGTTTTAGTTAGTTTCCAAACTTGTTGTTTTGGAGAGGTATCTATGTTTCTTATTTATTATGCTTCTTAAACTTGGTCTAATGCTTATGTATCATGTAT
>JAIUZE010074894.1:0-18061 GCA_022085475.1 Heliosperma pusillum
GCCCTTAGTGTTTTATATGGTTGCCAAGGGGAGTCTTCCCCGACTCTTGTATTGCATGATGCTAATGGATGATGGTTTCCTTTACTCGTATATTGTTATTATCATAATGATATTCACACATCCGGAATGATATATATGTTTGTATGATGACACATGATTATATGCTTATTTATGTGCGTTTTGATTTGACATGGCTGGGAGAACCCTGAGTTACTCCCCACTGACTGTGGCATTCATTTTTAATGAATAACAGGTTGAAGGTTGGTGTTTGCATGGGGTTGTGAAGAGTGAGCTAGCGAGCGTTGTTCTTACCGCGATTCACCCTTAGCATGTAGTTTATATTAATTGTGTTTTATCAAGGAATCAGGATCCCTTGTTTTTTTTTAAGATGCAATTTGTATAAACGATTTATTAAACTAAGTTTTGGTTTTATAAAATAGTGACATTCGTGGTTTTGCTTTTAGAGTTTTTAAAATCTCGTATTTTGCCGCTGCAAATCTATGTGTTTACTTTAATGCGAAATTGCGGGGTGTCACAGTTGGTATCAGAGCTATAATGCTTCCGAGGCACATTCGTGGACCCCAACCGTAAATAACTTGACCAATGAATAATGAATAAGAGATGGGTAGACTTAATGACCTAAGGTGGTTGTCTTTAGTGTACTTGATGTTTGTTAAGTTCGAACTTGTTTGTTGATTGTGTTGAGTTATGTTACTCTTGTTTGTATCTACCATCTTGAGATGGACCGTGTGCTGGCAAGAAGAATTATCCTTTGTCGAAGGTTGAAGATTGACGAGCCTATTTGAAGTGTATTTCTTCTTCATCGATGATTTCTCTTGTCCATAATGTATCTTGTTCTCTTCCTTATATCTAGGTGGTTCTTTATCTTCTAACTTCTTTTCCCCTTGGAAATTACTCTTGTTACTTTCCTCCTTCTTACCCACTTGTACCCTCAACTTTATCATGTGACCTTTTGTGGATACCATACCCTTTTGTTTGTGGTGTATTATACTTGGTCGAAATAATTTTGAACGTTGTGGGATGTTAGTGTTGGTTAGAATGAGTTTGGGATTTGAGGAAAATGGTGTAGATCTAAAATCACCCTATAGTGGTGATTGGTTGTATCCCTGAGAAAAGGGTGGTAAGATAAGTTTGATGATTTTAATACTTAATGCTTGCCATGAGTCATGTGTGAATAGTTCTTGGTATTTGATGGTGTAAGGTTGAATGAGTTGGCTAGGACTTCTTAACCCATTAGTGATTTAATCTTTTGAACTTAGGAGTTTGGATGATACCTTGAGGTGTAAAATGCGTTTGAGACTAAGTGACTTCTTGTGGATTCTAGTGTGTGTGTTAAAGTATATGCTTGGTGGAAAAGTACTTGGCTATAATTCTTTGATTTAACGATATGATCTTATCTTATGGTATCAGAGGCTCGTTGGAAGTAGTAAGTTGGGATGGTAGATTAAACCATGTTACTTGAGGATTATGGACATAAGTGAAATCTGATTAGATGAGCTCTGACGGTGATGCCTTAGGATGTTGATGATGACGTTTTTTTTGGTGTTCTACCTTGTGGGCCATAGGAGTTGAAAAGAGATTAGTATGAAGATTTCCTTGTTAATCTTTCGTTTTTGAAACCTTTGAGTTTGTGTCAAATTTTGGAGTTAAGAGAATGTTACTATGCTTGAGTTGCAATTCCGCAATTGGGAATCCGTGTTATATGAAAGGATGGATGAATTGGGTTGTAGTCGATTTGTCGAATATAGGTGTACCTTACTTTGATGATTTGTGGTACGATGGTCCCTTGTGAGAGACCTTTGTTATTGGGATGAGTTACTTTGCTATCACCCTAAGTTTAAAAGGAGAAATTTTGTGGATTAAACCTTAAACCTTTACTCGTGCCATTATCCGTTTTCATTTCCATTCTTGAATGTTTTTGTCAAAATTGATCTTTAAGAAATCGCATGCTCATATCTTCTTTCTTACTCGGATATCTTTATAACTCTACTATCTTCTTTGTCTCTTGCTTATGACCTCGTTATTTTTAGCGTACCTCTCTTGTAATCTCGTGCCTGATTTTTCTCGTGTTCTCCTTGAGATTCCTTATCGTTCCCTAGCTCGTTGCTGCTTCATCTTTCCTTTAGTGGATTGGATGTCTCGTTTGTTTGCCTTAGAGAATCAATGTAATGTATTTTGGGATTCTTGATCTAGAATATGTGTCTTTGGATTGAAAAATTTTCATGTTGTATTTGATCATGGGAGATAGAACTTAAGCTCTAGGATGGATCCTAATAGTGATGATGTATCCTCTCTTGGTGGCTTTAGTTTTTCGAGTTTGATGTGGTGCTCTTAATTCGAAGTTCAAGTTTATTGGAATGATAGTTCAGTTTTGTTTATTATCATAATAGTTACCTTGGAGATCATTTGGGAATTAGATGTCTCTAAATATTGGATTCTATAAGAGACTTCACTTTGGTAATTAATACTGGTGACAAGACTTTGAGGAATATTTTCGTAAGTAAAGATCGATGTATCTTGACTTACAGTCTAGCTGGATGATTTGAATAGTTGTATCATCGCCATGCACTTGACCATATAGGAATTGGAATTTGTAATTGATCTCTCTTGAGATTTTGTGGTTTGTAAATGAGAAATTCCTTTAAGTTTAGGATAGTGAGCCTAGAAGTGATTCGAATCGGAGAATTGGAATGGTGAGGCCATTCATCTTATGATTGGTGGTAATTATGCTTTTCTAAATATGATTATCTATGCTTGTGGATTTGAGTGTAATAGTTGATTAGACTAAAGATGTTCGAATATATTTAGGAATCTTTCATGTGGATTATTTGATTGTGGATTTTCCCTTGTCGATAGACCTTAGTTAATGCTAGTTTGATACTAGATATTTGGGTTCGTAGTTTGACTTGGTGATTGTCAAGGATTTTGTAGGATCGAATGTTTGGAAGCGGTCAAGGTAAGATCGAGATGAGTTACATTCTATTGAGGACTAGCTTATTAGCGATGTTAAATGTATAAAGCCCTTAGAATGATGTGGTTATGGTTTGGGTTTGGCAAAAATGCAGGATAAGTTGACCATGATAATTTTGGTATTTTGAGTGGAGTGTTATTTTTTAGGCTTTCTCCCTCTTTTAGCGAAAGCCTTGCCGTTCATTTCTCTCTTATCTATCTTGTCATACTCTCTTCCGGGAATAAAACATATATTTGTATATCTTTCATCTGTTGCTGCCCTTTTAGTTGACCTTCTATCTAATGGCTGCTCTTAGGACTTAGTCCTTGATTCCGCTCTTATTCTTTTCGATAAGCTCTTTTGTTGGTACTTAATCTTGTCGTCGCTCTAATTTTATGTTAATAGATCTTTCTGTTGACTCTATCGTGATCTTTCATCCATAAGAGACCGACTTATTTCATTTTGCTTGTTGTGTGTAGATTTTGTTACCCTGAATGCGTTGGTGCTGCTCAAGTTACCTTTATGTGTGTGCAATATTTGGTTGTCCTGAGTTTGCGATTTGAGAAAATTTTCAAGTTTTCACAATGGGTTTCGAATTTATCCTTTTAAAAGAGTTTTAGAAATGAATTTATCTACTTTCATTTTTACGAAAATGGATTTATGTTACTCTTATTCTGGAATTTGCGTTTGGTTGGATGCTAGAACCCGTTTCTGGAGACGTCTAATAACTAGTTCTGCACTTATCTGCGTACGATTTTATTTTTATCTTGTCTTCACTTTGGAATGTTAGTGTTCTTGTGTGCACGACAAGAGCTATTTCGTTCCCCAGGAAGAGACTGGCTTCATCAAAAACTTTTCTTATACACTTTTGGAAAAATGTCTTGTTTTTGAAATATCATTTCCTTGTAAATGCTTAGGATGCCAAATTCAAGAAACAAATTTCCGTTCTTCTTGCTTTAGTTTTTTACTTTCAAGTTTCGAGGACGAAAATTTTTAAAAGCAGGGGTGATTGTAACACCTCAGATTTTATAATAACGAGTAATTTACTAAAGTCGTGAATTTTATAAATTCGTATTTACTTTTACTGGTTAAAATAATTTATGTCGATAATTTATGATTTCGTGGCTGTAAATTAATGTTAAATAGAATTTTATAAATTTCTCCTCTTTCTTTTCATAACATAAAATATCCATTTCCTCTAACTTTTTATAAAACCCATTTTTCTAGATCTAAACTTAAGACGGATATAACTTCTTCGTTTCTTAACGTAATTTAATTCCGGCGTTTAATGTTTCGGAATCCTCTCATTGAAACTATTAACAATGTTTTAAGTCCGTCTTTCACCATATTTCGGTTTTGGGTTCTTGTCGCTTTATTTATCGGAAAAAGACGTATTTTAAAGATTTTTGGTCAAGGAGTTCATGTGGGTTGATGCTTAGCTTGGGAATTTGAAGTGCTAATCGAGGTTACGGTGATGGATTACTCGATATCAATATGTGTTTTAAGTGTTAATTGTAGTTTTATTTAGTGAAAGATGAATTCTTTGCCTTAATTTCATATGGATATGTGTTAGTTGTTCATTCATATGTGTAAATTCATCTCATATGCGTATCTTTCACTATTCTTATACTAAGTTACATTTATGTTGTTAATCATGTCTACTTATCATGCTTGAACTTGAATTGGGCAATAAATGTGCATTTGTTTGCCTTAATTGATCTGATCCAATGATTGGTTATGATTAGAATGCATTGAATATGGTTTGTTGATGATAAATGTTGTTTAGATTAAATGGGTATCAAAGGATTTGGAGTAATGCTTGTTGTTGAATGTTGTTTTTCGGGCGTGTTGTCCCCGCCGGCCCACAGGCCGCCGGTCACCCCAACCGGCTGGGAGCCATGTAGTGAAATTGGACAAGTTTGATGATTTTGGTGTAGCGTAAATTCCAGCCGGCCCAACTGGCCGCCGGTCCCTCCAACCGGTTGGGGACCCCTGTTTGTTTTAGTTGTTGTTTCGATGGACTGCGTGTCCGAGCCGGCCACCCGGCAGCCGGTCCCACTGGCTGGGAGTCCTCCTCTTCCCTTTTTCTTCACATTTTCAAATTGGCATGTGACCCTCAGCCGGGTAGCCGACCGCCGGTCACAACCACCGGCTGGAAGTCCCTGTAAGTTGTCAGGGTTGTTTAATGTTGTCGTGGTGCAAGCCGGGTACCCGTCATCCGATCACCCTGTGTTCTTTTTCTCATTTCTTGTCCACTTGTCTTTACATGTAATAGTTTGTATGGTTTGTTTATCTTATGAACTTACATAATGACATTTAATATTCATGTTTAGAATATATAGTATCTCACATGTTTATATCACATGATTTGTGAAGGTTTTTAGTATGTTCCTCTTTGAGTCGGTTTTACCTTAAGTAATGAATTTTAGCATTACTCGTTGAGTGCTTTGAACTCTCATTTTCCGACTACACTTTCATGCTCGTTAGACTGGAATGTCGGAACGAGGGGGTGTATCCTTGATGCTTGAATGCATTTTTTAGTGGGGATTTAACGACGTTGTTGGGAGGCGAACGCAATGCGTTGATCGACCCTTGCGAGGTGGTGTCATTGCATGTAGCGTACTTGCTTGTCTATGATTCTTGTGCTCTTTCCGCTTCTTTCGTGTGGTTTAGCCAAATTTTGGGTACTCGACGTCCATTGTGTTGATCGAGTCTTAGATGCGAAATGTTTATCGCATGTCGAATCGGAACACGTTTATTCTGAGAGTCTGGCCAGGTTTAGACTAGGACCTTTGCACTGAAACTATTCAGAAAAGACAACTAAACAATGACAAATTGAGCTAAGATCAAGACACTTGCAAGTACTCTGTTTCTGTTTGAATTGATTGTTAAAGAACAAGGATAGGACCTTAACCAAAGCACAAAGCCAATGATTGAGGGTTGAACTTTGATCCCAGCACACAGCTAAGGACCCAGGCTCACTTCCAAGCACAAAGCAAAGGAAGTTGTCTCAAGCACACAGCCAAGAGATGCAACAGAAACAAGGTTTCAGTTTTAAGTTTTACTTCAAATCTGATTTGCATTTCATTAGGTAAAGGCCTTATATAGGCAACAAGGATACAACTCAGACATTAGGAGATATCTAGGGCCACAAAGGCTTACAACATGAAACAAAATAACAGCTACAAACTTGCAAGAAACTGACATAAAGTAGATAAAGCAGAAAAGTAATTCTAATGGGACAATCTGCCTTAATGGGGTTGTTGGGGTTGAAACTGGTGGAGGGGTGGACTTCTGAGCTTGATTCTTGAGCTCAACTGAAGTGGGATGGATGCCAAAGGTCCCTCTAAAAGGCCCTCGAGTTTGTTTGATCATAAAAGGAAGTTTGATAGTGACATGTTAACTACTGCAAAAAGGCTGAAATCTGGACAGTCTGAAGTTGTCCCTAAGCTAACTCTTTGTGTGTTTGTTTCTGGGGAGGGAAGTCCTAGGGAAAGTTGTAGAGGACCTTCCCAAGACATAGGTTTGAGGGTTGGTTAGGCTTGTTTGATTGTGTGGGGCCCCATGGACCTTGTTTAGAATGGCTGTGATAGGCTGTTTTTTGGCTGGGGGCTGTTTTTGTTGTGTTGGGTTTGTTGGGCTGTTGTCTGAGCTTTGTTGTGGCCTAGTCTTGGGAAGTGGATGGCTAGGCTTTGTTCTGGTTGTGGTGGTGTTGTCTTAGCAGGCTTGAAGTGGTTGTGGCTTGGACTGAATAGAACATTGTCATAGCTTGTCATGGTGTTGTCTGAATGTATGTTGTTGTTTTGATGTTGAGTCTTGTCTTGAGTTTGTGTCTTGTCTTGAGCTCGTGTCATGGCTCGTGTCATGGCTCGTGTCATGGCTCGTGTCTTGGCTTGGTCACATACTCCCGTTGCAACCTCCTTTTCTTGAAAAGGATTGGCCCTCAAATCTTCTTCACCCTCATCATCTGATTCACCATGGTAAGGACTCAGGTCTCCAACATTGAAAGTACCATGTACACCATAGCTTCCTGGTAGATCCACCTTGTAAGCATTGGTGCCTATCTTCTCCAATATCTCAAATGGTCCATCCGCCCTTGGCATGAGCTTGTTTCTCCTCTTGTCTGGAAATCTCTCTTTTCTTAAATGCAACCATACAAGATCTCCTGCTTTGAATTCCCTTGCTTTCTTAGGCCCCTTGGACCTGGCCTTGTACAACTCATTGGACCTTTCAATCTGCTTCTTGACTTGCTCATGAATCTGTATCATTTGCTCAACTCTTTTCTTTGCATCATAGCTTGCCTTGTTTCCTTTGACTGTTGCTAGGTCTGTAGGCATGAGAGGATTAGTGCCATAAACTGTTTCAAAAGGACTTTTACCTGTGCTGCTGGAGGGAGCTCTGTTGAAGGCAAACTCAGCTTGTGCTAGCTTGAGGTCCCAATCTTTCAATGACTTAGAAACAATGCTCCTTAAGATCTTCCCTAGTGTTCTGTTAGTGCCTTCTGTCTGCCCATCAGTTTGGGGATGGTGAGAAGTACTAAACAATAACCTAGTCTTCAATAGCTTCCACAAGGTTCTCCAGAAATGGCTCATGAACTTTGTGTCTCTATCTGAGACAATGCTTCTAGGGACCCCATGTAACTTGACAACCTCCCTAAAGTATAGTTCAGCTACCCCCAATGCATCCTCAGTCTTCTTACAAGCAATGAAATGTGCCATCTTGCTGAATCTATCTACAACCACCATGATTGAATCTTTTCCCCTTTGAGTTCTAGGTAAGGCTACAATAAAGTCCATACTGAGGTCTTCCCATGGCTTGTTGGGTACTGGAAGTGGTGTGTAAGGGCCTGCTTGAAAGTGTGCCTTGGCTAGTTGACAAGATCTGCATCTCTTGAGGGCATCTTGCACATCACTGAGCATCTTAGGCCAATAGAACTGATCTTGTAAGATGTCATAGGTCTTCTGTACCCCAAAGTGACCAGCAAGGCCATTGGAGTGAACCTCTTTGACCAGTAGTCCCCTATAAGGTCCCTTAGGCACACACAGTTTGTTTCCATAGAATAAGTATCCTTCTTGAGCTGTGTACTTGCTCCCTTTCTTGACTTGCCCTTCTTGGTGTACCTCCCATTCATGCTTGAAGTCTGGGTCCTCTTGATAGAACTCTTTCATAAATTCAAACCCCAACACCCTTTGCTCCATGAAGGTCAACATTACAGACCTTCTAGATAATGCATCAGCTACAACATTGTTCTTACCTTCTATGTACTTGCTGGAGAATGATAAGGATTGCAAGAACTCTACCCATTTGGCATGCCTGGGGTTGAGTTTGTGTTGTCCATTGATGTATTTGAGAGCCTCATGATCAGAATGAAGCACAAAAGGCTTAGGCTTCAATTAGTGTCCCCAATGATTCAATGCCCTCACAATGGCATAGAATTCCTTGTCATATGTGGAATAGTTAAGCTTGGCCCCATTTAGCTTCTCACTAAAGTATGCCACAGGTTTCTTTTCTTGAGTAAGCACAGCTCCTATGCCAAGACCACTGGCATCACACTCTACCTCAAAGAGTTTGTTAAAGGCTGGTAGAACCAATATTGGAGACTTGCACAATAGCTCTTTGATCAGATTGAAGGACCTTTCAGCCTTCTCATTCCACTTGAACTCTCCCTTCTTCATGCACTCAGTAATAGGGGCCATGATTGAACTAAACCCTTGTATGAACCTCCTATAGAAAGATGCCAACCCATGGCAACTTCTTACATCAGTAACAGTTTGGGGAATGGGCCATTCCTTGATTGCTTGCACTTTCTCAGGATCAACTGCTACCCCTTTCTTAGAGATGATGAACCCAAGGCAGTAAACCTCAGGCTGCATGAAGGTGCACTTCTCTAGCTTGCCATACAACTTATTTTCTCTTAGGACCTCAAACAACAACTTCAGATGTTGCAAATGTTCTCCCTTAGTTGAACTGTAAATAAGAATATCATCAAAGTAAACCACTACACACTTGCCTAAGTAAGGCCTTAGGACCTCTGTCATCAACCTCATGAAGGTGCTAGGGGCATTAGACAACCCAAAAGGCATCACCAGCCATTCATAGAGCCCATGTTTAGTCTTGAAAGCTGTCTTCCATTCATCCCCTGCTCTTATCCTCACTTGGTGGTAGCCCTGCCTCAGATCAATCTTAGTGAACACTTGAGCCCCACTTAGCTCATCCAGAATATCATTAAGTCTAGGTATGGGAAACCTATACTTGATGGTAATGTTGTTGATGGCCCTACTATCAATACACATACGCCAAGTCCCATCCTTCTTTGGCACAAGCAAGGCTGGTACAGCACAAGGACTGAGGGACTCTCTGACATAGCCCTTGTTGAGTAGTTCACCTACTTGAAGTTGGAGCTCTTGTGTAGCCTTAGGGTCACTCCTGTAGGCTGGCTTGTTGGGTAAGATAGCTCCAGGCACTAGGTCAATGTGGTGCTCTATCCCTCTAAGTGGTGGCAGTCCACTAGGAAGCTCAGTAGGGAAGACATCACCATAACTTTCTAGGATAGATTTGACCTCTTCAGGGATATCAATGATACTCATCCCAGTCTCCTTGACTAGCAATATGTACACAGGTTGTAGCTCACTTAGCTCTTGTGCTATTTCTGATTCACTTATCAACATGACTTCTTTGGAAGCCTCACTCATGGGGTTTGGGTTGATCTTTAAAGCAGGTGGTAAAGGTGCTAGGGTGATCTTCTTCTTCCCATACTTGAAGGTGTAAGTGTTGTCTCTCCCATGGTGTATGGCATCCCTATCAAACTCCCATGGTCTCCCAAGCAGAAGGTGACATGCATCCATAGGTAGAACATCACAAAGACTCTCATCCACATACCCTTTACCAATTGAGAAAGGTATAACACATTGTTTATCCACCTTGATCTCAGCCCCTTTGTTTAGCCATCTGAGTTTGTAAGGTAGGGGGTGGTCTTTGGTGGGTAGAGCTAGCTTGTCTATCAGTGTTTTGGAAGCCACATTAGTGCAGCTTCCCCCATCAATAATGAGGTTACATACTCTACCCTTGATGGTACATCTGGTCCTAAAGATCTGGTGTCTTTGGTCCTCTTCCAAAGGTTGTGGTTGAGTATGCATTACCCTCCATGTTACCAAACTTAACCCTGCATCAGGCTCTATCAACTCCTCACTAGCCTCTACCTCAGGCTCTTCCATCTCTTCATCACAGACCAACACTTCATCATCTCCCCAATGGATTACTTCTAGGGTACTCAGAGCCCTTTTAGATGGACATTCTCTAGCAAAATGTCCATACCCTTGACATTGAAAGCACTTTTTGAGAGGGGTAGTCTTCCTTTGGCCTGCCTCAACAGCCTTGCCTTTATCAAGGTTGAAAGGAGTCTTAACAGGAACCACAGGTTCTCCTATCTTAACTCCTACAAAAGGTTTGAAGGTGGGGGTTCTGGAAGGTGTCTTAGAAGCACTGGCCTTTCCTTTTCCCAATTTTTCTACCCTTAAAGACAAGTTGACAGCTTCCTCAAAGGAGTATATGTTTTGTAGCCTGACTTTGCTAGCTATCCTTTCATCCAACCCCTCTAAGAACCTTGCTATCTTTTGTTCAGATTTCTCAACAACCTCACATTGCAAAGTGAGTTGTTCAAAGTCTCTTAGGTAGGACTCTAAAGGTCTTTGGTCTTGCTTTAGGTGAGTAAGCTTAATGAACATGTCTTGAGTGTAGTCCCTAGAGACAAACTTAGCTCTCATTTTCTTTTTCAGTTTGAGCCATGACTTTACAGGTTCTTTCCCTTCCCTAACCCTCAAGGTTTTCATGTTTTCATACCACAGTGAGGCATAGCCTTTTAGTTTCATGATAGCAACCTTAAAAGCCTTTCTATCAGTGTATCCTTTAAACTCAAAGACTCTTTCTACAGACCTTAGCCAATCTAAGAAATCATCAGGGTTCAAGCTACCTAGAAAGTCAGGAATCTCTACCTTGATATCTTTGTCTTGGTGTCTGAGAAGATTGTGATCTGAGCCATCTGAATCTGACATTTCAAACTGATCTACAGGTTGTCTCCTCCTTACTCCACCTTGTGGGAAAGGTGCTCCTCTTCCTCGACCTCTGCCTCCCCTTGTATCATTGTTCTGTTGGCCCTCAAGGAGTTCATTGACAGATCTAGAGACCTCCATTACAGTTCTGACAAGATCTTGAACTGTGTTTTCAAGACCTGTGATTCTCTCTTCACTCATGGTTGTATTTTGTGTTTTTAATGTAGTTAGGTAGATGAACTCACAAACCAAAGCTCTGATAACCAATTTGCACTGAAACTATTCAGAAAAGACAACTAAACAATGACAAATTGAGCTAAGATTCAAGACACTTGCAAGTACTCTGTTTCTGTTTGAATTGATTGTTAAAGAACAAGGATAGGACCTTAACCAAAGCACAAAGCCAATGGTTGAGGGTTGAACCTTGATCCCAGCACACAGCTAAGGACCCAAGCTCACTTCCAAGCACAAAGCAAAGGAAGTTGTCTCAAGCACACAGCCAAGAGATGCAACAGAAACAAGGTTTCAGTTTTAAGTTTTACTTCAAATCTGATTTGCATTTCATTAGGTAAAGGCCTTATATAGGCAACAAGGATACAACTCAGTTCATTAGATATCTAGGGCCACAAAGGCTTACAACATGAAACAAAATAACAGCTACAAACTTGCAAGAAACTGACATAAAGTAGATAAAGCAGAAAAGTAATTCTAATGGGACAATCTGCCTTAATGGGTTTGTTGGGGTTGAAACTGGTGGAGGGGTGGACTTCTGAGCTTGATTCTTGAGCTCAACTGAAGTGGGATGGATGCCAAAGGTCCCTCTAAAAGGCCCTCGAGTTTGTTTGATCATAAAAGGAAAGTTTGATAGTGACATGTTAACTACTGCAAAAAGGCTGAAATCTGGACAGTCTGAAGTTGTCCCTAAGCTAACTCTTTGTGTGTTTGTTTCTGGGGAGGGAAGTCCTGGGGAAAGTTGTAGAGGACCTTCCCAAGACATAGGTTTGAGGGTTGGTTAGGCTTGTTTGATTGTGTGGGGCCCCATGGACCTTGTTTAGAAAGGCAGTGATAGGCTGTTTTTGGCTGGGGGCTGTTTTTGTTGTGTTGGGTTTGTTGGGCTGTTGGCTGAGCTTTGTTGTGGCCTAGTCTTGGGAAGTGGATGGCTAGGCTTTGTTCTGGTTGTGGTGGTGTTGTCTTAGCAGGCTTGAAGTGGTTGTGGCTTGGACTGAATAGAACATTGTCATAGCTGGTCATGGTGTTGTCTGAATGTATGTTGTTGTTTTGATGTTGAGTCTTGTCTTGAGTTTGTGTCTTGTCTTGAGCTCGTGTCATGGCTCGTGTCATGGCTCGTGTCTTGGCTTGGTCACATACTCCCGTTGCAACCTTATTATTATCGTCGTCCTACCGGGAGGAATTGAGTCTTTCATATACGAAATGATTATCGTGTATGGTTCAGGGAAATGTTAATCCCGTGGACGTGTTTTGATCATACTTGCTATTTACATGGTGCTAGTGCGTGTCATTAACCGTGAGAGAGTATGTTTGTTTACTTTAAAATAATTATTGTTGTGGGGTAAGGTGATTAAAATAAGATAAAGTATGAATATTGTGGGGTATTGTTGTGGGGTGATGTGATTAAAATAAGTATAAAAGTTTACCAAAAAAGGAAAGGAGGAGGTATTGTGAATAGATAAAAATGGAAAGAGGGAATGTTATTATGAATAGGAGGGAGTATTAGTTTATTATATTAATTGTGTTTTATCAAGAGATCGGTGTCCCTTGTATTTATTTAAGATGCAGTTTGTATAAACGATTTATTAAACTAAGTTTTGGTTTTATAATATAGTGACATTCGCGGTCTTGCTTTTAAAGTTTTTAAAATCTCGTATTTTTCTACTGCAAATATATGTGTTTACTTTACTGCGAAATCGCGGAGTGTCAGTACAAGCGTTTATACTAAAATTTGTCCCAGCCCAGGCCACATTTATAAATAAAGGAATAGATTTTTTTAATAAAAGATGTTAACCCTGTGTTAAAATTATAAACAACTCTTTCGAGACTAATGTATCTTTATTGAGATTTAAAAAGGATGACCTTTCAAGATAAATCGTATCTACGAGTGGATGCCTATTTCTTTATCTTGACCTATAAATATAAATTGACATTCAAAGAACTAAGTTTTTTGTAAAATATTTGAAAGAGTTTATTTGACCATATATTAATTATACCTAGAAGTTTTAAATAATTTTAATCCAACATTAAGTAAGAATGATATTTATACATTTTTCAGTTTTATCAAATCCTATTTTTTTTTCCAGTGGTGACCTATAATCTTTATTTCAAAACTTATCGTTAAAAATTAATACTTTCTTTAGGTTAAACGTTCCAAATTAATTAAATTGTCCGAGCCGATCTAACCCGCTTTTTTAAAACGTTTGGTCTTTTATTTTGGCCCATATATGCCTAGAGGTGAGCCCAAAACGAGAATATGTATTTTTGGATCTAATTATGAACAAGCGTTTGAACAAAAAATTGTCTCAGCCCTGACCACATTTATAATTAAAGGAATAGCTTTTTTAATAAACATTATTAACCCCGTGTTAAAAACTATAAACAACTCTTTAGAGACTAATGTATATTTATTGAGATTTAAAAACGATGTTTATTTAAAATAAATCGTATCTACGAGTGGATGACTATTCATTATAAAGTGGTGATGCTTGTCTATATTACGTTTTCGGAGAACAATACATAACCGCTTTATCATATTTTTATAAAATTTATAAACGAAGTACTTTTTTTAAATTACTTGTTTTGAAGGTCTTATGCTACTCTAAACCTAGAAAATGGGTCAATCGAGTAGGGTTAGCTCGAGTTTTGGTTGTTCTGGTTCGCAAGAATACATGTCGGGTTGTGCCTGGTAATTTCGGGTTCGGGTCATTTTCTAGTTTTTTGTTATCACATTATTTGGGTATGATGATCAGAATATGATAATTAACATTCAGGTCGGTTCAATTGATCTCTTTCATATTCAGGTTCTCAATTGGGGTGCGGGTTGGAGTCGAGTTATGTTACACGGGTTAGGGCATTTACGACGGCTCAGTTTTTCCATGTCTACTTATCTTCATCCCTAAAGCGTATATTCGAAGTACAAAAAACCTATTTAGGCCGAAAAGCCCGATTTCGCCCATAAGGGACGTGTTTAGGCTCACGTAATGGGATCACACATTTGGCGGGACCTAACTCAGGGCACACATATAGTCCATTTTTTACATTAGCCTAGCCCATGCCCGTAATGGATGAGCCGACGATCACCTCTTCAAATCCCATAATGGCCTAAATGAAATTTATATGTCTTATTTCGTTTGTTCTAAAGTGTAGAAGATTTATAAACACACAAATTACTTTTAAAAGTTATACTTAAACACAATTCAAGATTTCACAAGCGATCTTTATCGTGCATCCCAACTAACGTCAAGTAAACTTTTTATTATACACGCTAATAACATATGCCAAAGAATTCATGTCTTACTCTTTTTAAAACTGTAGCCAAGTAAATTTATCAAAATTAAAACGTTGATGAATTACACTGTAGACATAAATATATTTATGTTAATCCACAATTTATTTGACATATTTTAAATTTGTTTCCATCATTAAAAATTTTCATTATTTATATATTTATGCACATTCTTTATATAATATTAAAGGTTTTATTTATTTATTTTGTTCCGTACACGATAGTTCATTGATTAATAATATTATAAATAAAAAGCGACATATGAATGAGAAAAAAAAAATTCACCATTATAGTACAAAATACTTGGAAAGAAAGACATATGTAATGAAGTTTCCATCTTATGCGAAATTAAATATAAATGAAACAATAGTATTTATACCAAAAAAATAAACTTAATTGCTAATGGAAACTAAAACATTCAAAAAGCAGATGTTAGGAAGTAAGATTAAGGTGCATGGGTCGGAAGTAGGAAAATGTAACGAAAATAGATGTCCTTGATACGATTTTACGAGAAGAGGGTATAACATAAAAATTGTTATGTGAAAAACATTCAATTTAGCATTAACGGGTAATAATTGCACTAACCACAATTGTGACAACCCTCGCGAATGCGGAAATAAAACATAACAAGCATGTGATATATAAAGCGGAAAATACGGTATTTTAAAAACCTTTATACATGCAAGATAGAAATACGAGGAATGTCAGTAATTACAAACCAAATATAAAATACTACAAGAGACGTTGTCTCTCAAAATGTTAACCAACAACAAAGTTATTAACAACTAGCTAATCAACGTCTAGAGGTGTTTTATCCAGGGACAACGCCCGCTAGCTCACACCCGAACCCAAAAAACCACAAGCAAAAAGCCATCCAATCAAGCAACCTGTTCATCCATGAAAAACATGAACGCCACAGTCAGTGGGGAGTAACTCCGGGTTCTCCCAGCCATATCACATTAAACGTACATAGAAGGAAATACAAAAGTAGAAGCATGCATATATAGATATACAGGTAAAATACGATAAGGATAGATAGGCAATTTGTGACAACCCTCGCGAATGCGGAAATATAAAACAATCAAGCATGTGAAATTACCCCGTATAGTCGGATTTACCCCATCTATCATAGTTGGTCAAGATGAAATTACCCCGTCTAGTCGGAAATACGGTATTTTAAAAACATTTATACATGCAAGATAGATAAAACGAGGAGTGTCAAAATATTATAAACTAAGTACGAAATATAACAAAGAGACGGAGTCTCTCAAAATGTTAACAAAGAACAAGTGTTTAGCAAACTAGCTAATTAACGACTAGAGGTTAATCTTCCAGGGACAACGCCCGCTAGCTCACACCCGAACCCAAAATAGCATAAGCAAAAAGCCAACCATGCAAGCAACCTGTTCATTCATGAAAAACATGAACGCCACAATCAGTGGGGAGTAACTCCGGGTTCTCCCAGACATATCACATTAAACGTACATATAAGGAAATAAAAAGTAAAATCATGCATATATAGATATACATGTGAGTTACAATAAGAATAGATAGGCAATCCAATATATAATGATAAGATCATGTGGAAATCAAATCCGAAACCATCATGTTATTCAAAGACTCGGGGAAGACACTCTTAGGCAACCGAATACGCTCACTAGGGCTTGCATCTCACCGTTAGCGGTATAAGGTTGATAAGATTGAGACTCGACAAACAAACCATGCCAAGTCATGAAATGACCATGAATAATCAATCATGTAATCACCCATGACACACATAACAATACAATGACGATGCCCAATCATGCAATGACCATGAATAAAATCATGAAATCACGCATTCAGGAACAACGACACAAAGACGACCTCTCTCACGGTAAATGAAACGCACTAGCACCGTGTACATGGCAAGTATGATTAATGGGCATCCACGGGAGAAAAACCTTCCCTGAACGCATACACGATTCAATCCATTTCGTATATGTAGACTAATTTCCTCCTGGTAGGACGACGATAATAATACGGTTCCTAGTCTAAACCTGGCCAGACTCTCGGAATAACCATTTTCCGATTCGACAAGCGATAACATTTCGCATCCAAGACTCGGTCAATCAAAGACGCCGAGTACCCCAAATTCGGTAGATAATTCACGAAAGAGGCGGAAAAGAGCACAAGCCTCATAACAAGCGGTACGCTACATGCAAATAACACCACCTCGCAAGTACACAACATTTGACGGCCGGGTCGATCAACGCATAGCGTTCGCCTCCCAACAACGTCGTCGTATGCCCATTAACACATGCAATTAAGCATTAGGATACCTCCCCGTTCCGACATTCCAGCCTTACGAACGTGGAGGTAGCCAAGGGAATGAGAGCACAAAGCACAAGACAGAATAGTGCTCAAACCGTATCATTTGTAAAAACCGACTCAAAGTGGGACATACCAAAAACCGTCACAAAACATGAGAACATGGCATTATATAAATGTAACTATGATAAACATGAATCAATACATGATACATAAGCCTTAGACCAAGTTTAAGAAGCATAATAAATAGGAAACATATATACCTCTCCAAAACAACAAGTTTGGAAACTAACTAAAACAAGGGTTCAATTCAAACGGTCATAACTAGAGTTCTAGATATAAAAATTCAGAAATTCCAAGTCGAGGTGATAGCTTATCCTCTTACGGTTCCAACGATAGGTCACAAGCCCAAAACAAGCAAGTAACGAAGGAGATATGATCATTCTACGAAAAAGGGTCGGTGAAGTGAATTCCCAGCCGGCCACTGAACCGGCAGCCGGTCCTTCGGCCAGGACAACATTCTACCCGAGAACAACATACACAAGTTCAATCATTTTCAATTCTCATATTTAACTTCTATCAACTATCAACAATCAATAATCATCATCAACAATCATCAACTAATAACAATCATCATCAATAACTCAATTCCTAAGCTTACTAATCATCTTCTAAATACGAATTCTAACATAGAAATCATATAAAACACGTAAATGCTATCGAGTAACCCTTCACCGTTACCTTTACGCGTCTTTAATCGATTCTAAACCTTCCTAGTCTCCACCTACATACAATTAGATAATAAAAGATGAATATCATTCACCTTGAGAAACACGGATAATTTAAAAAGCGAGAAAGACGGTAATTTTATTACCAATACGGATAGAGGAAGGTAAGAGGGGAAGAATGAGACGAACTTACGTGAATTCTATCAAGGAACGAAGGAGTTACGATGATTCAAAGATCGAAAAAGCTATGGAGGCAAGGTTTGTGGTTTGATGAGGAAGAAAGAGTAAGTGGAAAATGAAAGAAGGATTTAGGGTTTGAGGGAGTATATGAAGGAAAAAGTCAACGGAAGTCAAAGACGGCTCAAAAGTCAAGAAAAGTCAAAGACGGCTCAAAAGTCAAGAAAAAGCAAAGACGGCTCAAGGACGGAATTCACTTGAATTCGCGTAAGATCCAAATACGAACTCAGAAATTCTAAATTCGACGAAA
>JAIUZE010074895.1:0-39096 GCA_022085475.1 Heliosperma pusillum
AATGCTCATCTGGATCACTCGATCGATCTTCAGCACCTTCTCGATCGAGTGACTTATCCTTCAATTCGCTCGATCGACTGGCATTATCATCTCGATCGAACACATCATCAGCTACAGCTTTCGCAACCTTGGGACGCGCATCAGAAATATCAGCAACTGTATCGGGGCTGTCATAAGCGAGACCGCTTCTCAGAGTAATCATGTTCAGCGTCTCTTTGTTCTTATCAGTTTGAGACGGTAACTGCCCAGGCTGCCTAATCGATCTAGCACCCGCCAATTGAGCAATCTGCGACTCCAAAAGCTTAATAGTAGCATTCGTTGCTTGATCAGATTTACTCATTTGGATAGCTAAAGCTTGGATCATAGACTTCAACTCTCCGACTTCTGAAATTCCTCCAGATGAGGAACTGGCTTGCTGCGAAGACTGAATTTTCTGAAATCCTTGCTTGTGCGGCGGTTGATACGTCGGCTGTGGTGGTGGAGGTGTAGGATTTAAGACGTTCTGGCTTGTCCATCTCAAATTTGGATGGATATTCCCTTGATTGTAGTACCCACCTCCTTGACGGTATTGTTGAAAGGAAAAGACTTGTTCCTTTTCAGCAAGACAGTCTATAGCCGTGTGACCAGTGTCGCCACACCTCTCGCAAGTAATCACATCATCCCGCTGTAGCAAATGAACCGTCTGCTGGTTATCTGCAGCTTGTTTCTCCCATTTGTCAAGTCTGGCATTTAGTTTTTCGAATTTTGCATCCAGACCTTCAGAATCAATATTGGCTACCGTCCGTGTACCACTCCGCGGATTACCATACTCAGCACAGTGGGTTGCCATCTCCTCTATCAGTTTCCAACCCTTATCATCATCTATTTCCTTCTGGAATCTCCCGTTTGACGCGGCATCTAGAATGGCTCGATGATCATCATATAATCCGTTGTAGAATTGGTTACACAAGAACCACTGTTCGAACCCGTGGTGAGGAACAGACCTCACTAGCGTCTTGAATCGATCCCAGGACTCATAGAGATTTTCATGTACCGTTTGCTTGAAATTAGTGATCTGACCCCTCAAAGCATTTGTCCTCTGTGGTGGAAAATACTTTTTGTAGAAGGCCAGAGCGAGCGTGGTCCAGTCGGTAATACCCAATTCTTCTCGATTCAAGTTCTTCAACCAGTCTTTAGCATTATCAGTAAGGGAAAAAGGAAACAAGAATTCCTTGATCTTGTCAGCTGTGACCCCTTTAGAAACCGGAATAGAAGAACAGTAGTCAGCAAAAGTCTCCATATGCTTCCTCGGATCTTCCCCAGCCACACCCCTATATTTGTCCTGCTGGACAAGCTTGATATAAGACGGACGAAGATCGAAAGTAGTTCCATCTTCGTCTGTTGTAAGTTTAAATCCTTGAGGTATACACGCAGCTGTAGGCTCAGAATGGCTAGCAGTATTAGGCATCTTTGCTGGCAAAGTAGTCTCAACAGTCAAATCTTCCTCGAAAATGAAACTGTCGAAGACGGATTCAGAAGTACTCAAGTCTTCCTCCTGAACGGTCTTATCTACCCCTCTCTTTCTGCGTAGGAAAGTTCTTTCAGGCTCTGGATCAGCTTCCACTAATTCGAGCCTTTGGGACCTGCGCATACACAACTATAGAGAGAAAAATAAGAACAGTCTTAAGGAATTAAAAATTCCTTAAGACAAGACAGAATTAAATAAACAGAAAATTAAATTGCCTCCCCGGCAACGGCGCCAAAATTTGATGCGTGTCGTTATACACCAAAAATAAAACCTAAGTCTACTAACTAAGAAGATAGCGGAAGTAGGGTCGATCTCCACAGGGAGGAAACTAACTAACTGTAATTTAAATCTATCAGTAACAAGCTGGGGTTTTGAAATTGATTAAACTAAACTAAATAAAGTTAAAGGGAAGAGAAAATAAGGATAGAAATTAATACGAATAAATCAGATAAAGAGAAAATATGCTAGGATTCGGTCTACTGCAGTATCGGCATCTATGGGTCAACTAAGTCAGTCAATCTATCAATGAGAAGGGCAATGGTTTTCTCCTCTCGGTCTCAAACCACCCTAGGGATTTTTCTAATTAACTCTCGTCCTCTTAGGAGTCACCTATCAATTCTAAGCAAGCCTTCCCTTCCAATCTCTCGATCCAGGTCGGGGTTAACTACCTAGCCTAGTCTCCTGCGTGCACTCATTCAACTAGACCTCAATTAAATTGCAAAGATCGATTCTCATATTCAAGACTAACTAAAATAATCTATCATAACATGCCTCTACTACAGTTTCCCTCATCCCAACATACCAAAGAATTAGCTACTCATGCTATTAACTATGCTAACAAAGACGATTAAACATACGACAATAGACATAGTAAAATCGTGGTTAATAAGCATAAACAATAACACAAACTAATTAAGACGAGTAGAACAGTAATAAGGATAAAAACGAAAGTAAGAATAAAAGAGAGAAAGTAGTTTACAATCTAAGCAAATCCGGCGTAAAGAACAATCCACGACGAATAACCCGAATGTATACTAAAGATTAAAAGTTCAGAATTAATGGAAGATTAATGTTTGCTGATTACTGAGTAATTAAAACTCCTAATAGTTTCTCCCCTCTAATGACGTAAAAATAAGAGTCATAAATAGTGTATCACACGACTCTTAACCTAATTAACCTAATAGACTTAAGGCCCGTAATAGGATCTACTCGATCGAGGGAAATAAACACTCGATCGAGGTTTTTATTCATGAAGATCAGTCGATCGAGCGATCGATCTACTCGATCGACCAACTGGTAATAACTCCTACTCGATCGAGCAGAAGATGTAGCTCGATCGAGTTCTTCTAGCTCCAAATCACCTCGATCGAATAGAAATCTCCTCGATCGAGGTCTTCTGGCATAGTACGTAATGTGAGCCACGATCTTGGCTTGATGATGAATGGTTTCACGCTTCCCCATGCAAGAGTTCCTGTCCCGATCCTTCCATTCTCCTAAATGCATGCAAAGTGGACTGCTTTGACTCGGTTTCTGCTACTATGCAGCTTGTACCTACAAAATGGTAATGAAAGTACAAAGTAGCCAAATAGGGGCATATGGTGATAAAATATCACCCAAACGACATAGAAATGCGTGCATAAATGGACTAAAAAGTCTATATAAAATACACGCATCAGTATGTTTTATATTTCCGCTTTCGCGAGGGTTGTCACACCCTGTGCTCTTGGACTCAGTTTGTTCTTTCTCTTGTCAGGAAACCTCTCCTTCCTTAGGTGCAACCACACTAGATCCCTTACCTTGAACTCTCTTGATTTCTTTGGACCTCTTGCTCTGGACTTATACATTTTATTATATTTTTCAATTTGCTGTTTCACCTTGGCATGTATCTGCATCATCTGTTCCACCCTGGTCTTTGCATCATAGGGTACAACATTCCTTGCCATTGGTTCAAGGTCTGTTGGCTCAAGGGGTTAGTGCCATAAACAATTTCAAAAGGGCTTTTACCTGTGCTGGTAGAGGGGGCTCTCTTGAATGCAAACTCTGCTTGTGCTAGCTTTAAATCCAAATCCTTCAAAGACTTTGAAATGATACATCTAAGGATCCTGCCCAAGGTCTTGTTTGTCACCTTTGTTTGTCCATCAGCTTGAGGGTGGTGGGAGGTGCTGAACAGGAGCCTGGTCTTTAGCATCTTCCAAAGTGTCCTCTAGAAGTGGCTCATGAACATAGTATCTCTGTCAGATACTATGTTCCTTGGTACCCCATGGAGCTTGACAATCTATTTGAAATATAGGTCTGCAACTCCCATGGCATCTTCAGTCTTCTTGCAACCAACAAAATGTGCCATTTTGCTAAATCTGTCTACAACCACCATGATTGATTCCTTGCCCCTCTAGGTCCTAAGAAGAGCCACAATAAAATCCATGCTAACATATTCCCAAGGCTTCTCTGGAACTGGTAAGGGGGTGTAGGCTCTAGTTTGGAAGAATGATTTGGACTTCTGGCAAGCACTGCATCTCCTGATCACATCCTGAACATCTCCCAACATCTTTGGCCAATAAAATTGTTCCTGCAGCATGTCATAAGTCTTATGGATTCCAAAGTGACCAGCTAGACCATTTGAATGACCTCCTTCACTAGCAACCCTCTGTAAGGACCCCTTGGCACACAGAGCTTGTTCCCTAGGAACAAGAACCCTTCCTGCTCCCAGTACCTACTTCCACTCTTAGGAATGCCTTCCAGTTTTGCCACCCAGTCCTCCTTAAAGTCAGGATCCTCCCTGTACAACTCCTTCATATGCTCAAACCCAAGTACTCTTTGCTCCATGAAGGTCAGCATCATGGTTCTCCTAGATAAGGCATCTGCCACCACATTGTTTTTGCCTTCAATGTACTTGCTGGAGAATGAGAAGGACTGCAAGTATTCCACCCACTTAGCATGTCTAGCATTCAACTTGTGCTGCCCATTGATGTACTTGAGTGCCTGATGGTCAGAGTGCAATACAAAAGGCTTGGGTTTCAGGTAGTGACCCCAATGGTTCAAAGCCCTGACTATTGCATAGAACTCTTTGTCATATGTTGAATAATTGAGTTTAGCACCACTCAACTTTTCACTAAAGTATGCCACATGCTTTTGTTCTTGCATCAAGACAGCACCAATGCCTATGCCACTGGCATCACACTCCACTTCAAATAGCTTTTGATGTCAGGGAGAACAAGGATATGAGACTCACACAATAGGTCTTTGATAATGTTGAAAGACCTCTCAGCCATGTCATTCCACTTGAATTCTCCTTTTCTCATGCATTCAGTCAAGGGTGCCATGATGGAACTGAACCCTTTGATGAACCTTCTATAGAAGGAGGCCAGCCCATGAAAACTCCTCACCTCAGTTATAGTTTTAGGGACCTGCCACTCATTAATTGCCTTCACGTTGTCTTGATCAACAGCAACCCCTTCTTTGGATATGATAAACCCCAAGAATTGAACCTCCTCTTGCATAAAAGTACATTTCTCCATCTTGCCAAATAGCTTATGTTTTCTTAGGACATCAAATAACAATTTCAAGTGCTGGAGGTGTTCTTCTGCTGAAGGGCTGTACACCAAGATGTCATCAAAATACACAACAATGAACTTCCCTAAGTAGGGCCTCAGTACTTCAGTCATCAACCTCATAAAGGTGCTTGGGGCATTAGACAAGCCAAAGGGCATTACCAGCCACTCATATAACCCATGCTTGGTTTTGAAGGCTGTCTTCCACTCATCCCCAGCCCTGATCCTCACGTGATGGTACCCTTTTCTCAGATCAATCTTGGAGAAGACTTGAGCCCCACTCAATTCATCTAAGATATCATTCAACCTTGGTATGTGGAACCTGTATTTGATGGTGATATTGTTGATAGCCCTGCTGTCTATGCACATCCTCCAAGACCCATCCTTCTTGGGCACTAGCAAGGCAGGAACTGCACAGGGGCTAAGGGACTCCCTCAAAAAGCCCTTGCTGAGCAGGTCACTATTTTGAGCTTGTACTTCCTGAGTTGCCTTTGGATTACTTCTGTAGGCAGGTTTGTTAGACATCATTGCTCCAGGAAGGAGATCAATATGATGTTCTATCTCCCTGAGTGGGGACAGGCTACTAGGCAATTCAGGAGGAAACACATCTCCATTAGCTTTCAGTATCTGCTGGACCTCATTTGGATAGCTTCCTTGGGGAAGTAGGACTTCTTTTGTCAGGAGGATGAACATAGACTCATCACCCATGAGCTCTTGAACAACCTCAGCTTCACTCAACAACAGGACCTCTTTGGACACATCATTGACAGGAGTTATGTTCCCCTTAACATTGGGAGGCAAAGGGGACAATATGATTTTCTTGTTACCAAACTTGAAGACATAAGTGTTGGTTCTCCCATGGTGCACAGAGTCTCTATCAAATTCCCATGGCCTGCCTAACAAGAGGTGGCAAGCATCCATAAGCAGAACATCACATAAGACTTCATCAGCATAGCCCTTGCCAATAGAGAAAGGCACAACACATTGCCTGTCAACCCTCACTTCTACTCCCTTGTTCAACCATCTCAGTTTGTAAGGGTGAGGGTGTTCTTGTGTGGTTAGGGACAACTTATCCACCATAGTTGTGGAGGCCACATTAGTACAGCTTCCCCCATCAATTATCATGTTACAAACCCTTACCCTTATGGTACACCTAGTTCTGAATATCTATTGTCTCTGATCATCCTCCAAGGGTTGAGGCTGGGTGTGCATAACCCTCCAGGTCACTAGACTCAAGCCTGCATCAGGCTCTATCATATCCTTACTAGGTTCTTCCTCAGGTTCCTCTAGGCTCTCCTCACACACAAGGATCTCATCATCACCCCACTCCACAACCTCCATATTACTCAAAGCCTCTTTAGAGGGACAATCCTTAGCAAAATGCCCAAAGCCTTGGCATTTAAAGCATTTCTTGAGGGCCACTGTCCTCCTCAGTTCTGTCTCATGGGCCTTCCCCTTGTCTACCACAAAGGGTTTAGCAGGGACTAAGGGTTCTCCAATCCTGACTCCAGTGTAAGGTTTAAAAGAGGGTCTAGCCTGGGGTTTTGGAGGGGCTGACTTGCCTTTCCCTAAATTTTCAATCCTTAAGGACATAGCAACTGCCTCCTCAAAGGAGTACAGGTGCTGTAATTTTACCATGCTAGCTATCTTTTCATCAAGACCTTCCAGAAACCTAGCTGTCTTCTGCTCAGGTTTTTCAGTAATCTCACATTGAAGTGTGAGTTGCTCAAAATCCCTTAGGTAGGATTCAACAGACCTACTGTCTTGTTTTAGGTGGGTTAGTTTGATAAACATGTCTTGGGTGTAATCTTTTGACACAAACTTAGCCTTCATTTTCTTTTTAAGCTTATCCCAAGATTTAATAGGGTCTTTACCTTCCCTAGCCCTCTTAATTTTCATGTTCTCATACCATAGAGATGCATATCCTTTTAGTTTCATGATGGCAACTTTAAAAGCCCTCCTATCAGTATAACCCTTAAACTCAAAGACTCTTTCTACTGACCTTAACCAATCTAGGAAATCATCAGGATTCATGCTACCTAGAAAGTCAGAGATTTCTACCTTTATGTCTTTGTCATGGGTCTAGGAAGACCTTGCTCTGTGCCCTCTAAATCTGAGGTCTCCTCTTGTTCCACATGCTGTCTCCTTCTTCCTGCAATAGGTGTTACAGGTGCTCCTCTTCCTCGACCTCTACCTCCTCTTCCACTATTGTTGAGCTGACCATCTAAGAACTCATTGAAGGATGCTGTAATCTCCATGACAGTTCTAGAAAGGCCATGATTTGTGGTTTCAAGCCTTGCTAATCTCTCTTCACTCATGGTTGGTTTTTGTATTTTTGAATGTAGTTAGGTAAATGAACTCACAAACCAAAGCTCTGATAACCAATTGAACTAAAACCTCTACAAGAATAGAGACTTTCAGAGGCTAAAAGGAGCCAGGATGGACTCTCCCTCACACAATCACTCACTCACAAGAATATTAAAGACAACCTGCAATAGGCCAGGCAGAACAGATAGGACTTTGCACCTTAGCACACAAGCACAGGTAGCAAAGGGTGTGTTTAAGACTCAAGACACACAAGTAATGATTCTTAGACACGTAACCTTAGATCACACACAAGTTTACTAAGGATTACCACCATACTTAGCTCTGCTAAAGAATTGCAATTAACAAAGTTCAGGTTTATATTAATTCAAGTCTGCTTTCTTAGGTTACAATGCAGGCCTTATATACGCAGTTAAAACAGATATGGACCCTTGAAAATAATGACATCTAAGGGCTTGAAAAGCCTTACAACTAGTGAAAAACAAAATACAAAGTCAGTTAATAAGGACAAGTTAAAACAGACTGCAACAACACAGAAAAGAAGACTGAAAAAGCATGTTTGTCTCTTTCCGGAAATGGTAATGATGCTCAATGTCTTGGGAAGTCTGTGCTTGGCTTGTTTCTGCTGTGTTTGGACCTAACAGAGGCTTCACATACGACCTTCCTAACATACTAACTGCACTGATGTTGATCATACACAAAAATAATGAGCCTTGGACAGAATTGGTGGGCTTGGTACCAGCTGACTCCTCAATATGACCTTCACTATTCTAGGCTGTTTTAGGTGGACTTCAAGGACTTATTTGGAAAACTTGTCCTGGACTTTTCTCTTGCTAAGAACCTTAAATTGAGGGGAAAAGAAGTTGGAGCCGATGGTTGGACTCGTGGTGCATGAACTTTGGCTAATAACTGGACTTGCTCAGGCTTGCTCTGTGGAAGATGGACCCTGCCCTGGTCACACTCCTTGTGGCTGTTCTTGCTTGTGTTCCTGCTAGTTCTGGACTGAAAGGTGGATGTATGGGGGGTGGTAAACTTGGTGTTCCTGCTGTGGGGCTCTTGCCTAGCTGAAGGGGAGATGGTAAGCTTTTTGTTGATGCTGTCACAGTGTTCTGGTTGACTGGAGGATCATCTCTTGTTGCAAATTCTCCTTCCTGAAAAGGATTTGCCCACAAATCCTTACTAGTGTGATCATCAGACTATCCATAATATGGGCTTAAATCACCACCATTGAATGTTCCATGTACTCCATACTCTCCTGAGATGTCAATCTTGTATGCATTAGACCCCAACTTCTCAATACCTCAAAGGGACCCTGTGCTCTTGGACTCAGTTTGTTCTTTCTCTTGTCAGGAAACCTCTCCTTCCTTAGGTGCAACCACACTAGATCCCCTTCCTTGAACTCTCTGGAATTCTTTGGACCTCTTGCTCTAGACTTATACATTTCATTAGATTTTTCAATTTGCTGTTTCACCTTGGCATGTATCTGCATCATCTGTTCCAGCCTGGTCTTTGCATCATAGGGTACAACATTCCTTGCCATTGGTTCAAGGTCTGTTGGCTCAAGGGGTTAGTGTCATAAACAATTTCAAAAGGGCTTTTACCTGTGCTGGTAGAGGGGGCTCTGTTGAATGCAAACTCTGCTTGTGCTAGCTTTAAATGCAAATCCTTCAAAGACTTTGAAATGATACATCTAAGGATCCTGCCCAAGGTCTTGTTTGTCACCTCTGTTTGTCCATCAGTTTGAGGGTGGTGGGAGGTGCTGAACAGGAGCCTGGTCTTTAGCATCTTCCAAAGTGTCCTCTAGAAGTGGCTCATGAACTTAGTATCTTTATCAGATACTATGGTCTTTGGTACCCCATGGAGCTTGACAATCACTTTGAAATATAGGTCTGCAACTCCCATGGCATCTTCACTCTTCTTGCAACCAACAAAATGTGCCATTTTGCTAAATCTGTCTACAACCACAATGATTGAATCCTTGCCCATATAGGTCCTAAGAAGAGCCACAATAAAATCGATGCTAACATCTTCCCAAGGCTTATCTGGAACTGGTAAGAGGGTGTAGGCTCCAGTCTGGAAGAATGATTTGGTCTTCTGGCAAGCACTGCATCTCCTGATCACATCCTGAACATCTCCCAACATCTTTGGCTAATAAAATTGTTCCTGCAGCATGTCATAAGTCTTCTGGATTCCAAAGTGACCAGCTAGACCATTTGAATGACCTCCTTCACTAGCAACCCTCTGTAAGGACCCCTTGGCACACAGAGCTTGTTCCCTAGGAACAAGAACCCTTCCTGCTCCCAGTACCTACTTCCACTCTTAGGAATGCCTTCCAGTTTTGTCACCCAGTCCTCCTTAAAGTCAGGATCCTCCCTGTACACCTCCTTCATATGCTCAAACCCAAGTACTCTTTGCTCCATGAAGGTCAGCATCATGGTTCTCCTAAATAAAGCATCTGCCACCACATTGTTTTTGCCTTCAATGTACTTGCTGGAGAATGAGAAGGACTGCAAGTATTCCACCCACTTAGCATGTCTAGCATTCAAGTTGTGCTGCCCATTAATGTACTTGAGTGCCTGATGGTCAGAGTGCAATACAAAAGGCTTGGGTTTCAGGTAGTGACCCCAATGGTTCAAAGCCCTGACTATTGCATAGAACTCTTTGTCATATGTTGAATAATTGAGTTTAGCACCACTCAACTTTTCACTAAAGTATGCCACATGCTTTTTTTCTTGCATCAAGACAGCACCAATGCCTATGCCACTAGCATCACACTCCACTTCAAATAGCTTGTTGATGTCAGGGAGAACAAGGATAGGGGACTCACACATTAGGTCTTTGATAATGTTGAAAGACCTCTCAGCCTTGTCATTCCACCTGAATTCTCCTTTTCTCATGCATTCAGTCAAGGGAGCCATGATGGAACTGAACACTTTGATGAACCTTCTATAGAAGGAGGCCAGCCCATGAAAACTCCTCACCTCAGTTATAGTTTTAGGGACCTGCCACTCCCTAATTGCCTTCACCTTGTCTTGATCAACAGCAACCCCTTCTTCGGATATGATAAATCCCAAGAATTGAACCTCCTCCTGCATAAAAGTACATTTCTCCATCTTGCCAAATAGCTTATGTTTTCTTAGGACATCAAATAACAATTTCAAGTGCTGGAGGTGTTCTTCTGCTGAAGGGCTGTACACCAAGATGTCATCAAAATACACAACAATGAACTTCCCTAAGTAGGCCCTCAGTACTTCAGTCATCAACCTAATAAAGGTGCTTGGGGCATTAGACAAGCCAAAGGGCATTACCAGCCACTCATATAACCCATGCTTGGTTTTGAAGGCTGTCTTCCACTCATCCCCAGCCCTGATCCTCACGTGATGGTACCCTTTTCTCAGATCAATCTTGGAGAAGACTTGAGCCCCACTCAATTCATCTAAGATATCATTCAACCTTGGTATGTGGAACCTGTATTTGATGGTGATATTGTTGATAGCCCTGCTGTCTATGCACATCCTCCAAGACCCATCCTTCTTGGGCACTAGCAAGGCAGGAACTGCACAGGGGCTAAGGGACTCCCTCAAAAAGCCCTTGCTGAGCAGGTCACTATTTTGAGCTTGTACTTCCTGAGTTGCCTTTGGATTACTTCTGTAGGCAGGTTTGTTAGACATCATTGCTCCAGGAAGGAGATCAATATGATGTTCTATCCCCCTGAGTGGGGGCAGGCCACTAGGCAGTTCAGCAGGAAACACATCTCCATAAGCTTTCAGTATCTGCTGGACCTCATTTGGAATGCTTTCTTGGGGAAGTAGGACTTCTTTTGTCAGGAGGATGAACACAGACTCATCACCCATGAGCTCTTGAACAACCTCAGCTTCACTCAACAACAGGACCTCTTTGGACACATCATTGACAGGAGTTATGTTCCCCTTAACATTGGGAGGCAAAGGGAACAATATGATTTTCTTGTTACCAAACTTGAAGACATAAGTGTTGGTCCTCCCATGGTGCACAGAGTCTCTATCAAATTCCCATGGCCTACCTAACAAGAGGTGGCAAGCATCCATAGGCAAAACATCACATAAGACTTCATCAGCATAGCCCTTGCCAATAGAGAAAGGCACAACACATTGCCTGTCAACCCTCACTTCTACTCCCTTGTTCAACCATCTCAGTTTGTAAGGGTGAGGGTGTTCTTGTGTGGTTAGGGACAACTTATCCACCATAGTTGTGGAGGCCATATTAGTACAGCTTCCCCCATCAATTATCATGTTACAAACCCTTCCCCTTATGGTACACCTAGTTCTGAATATCTATTGTCTCTGATCATCCTCCAAGGGTTGAGGCTGGGTGTGCATAACCCTCCAGGTCACTAGACTCAAGCCTGCATCAGGCTCTATCATATCCTTACTAGGTTCTTCCTCCGGTTCCTCCAGGCTCTCCTCACACACAAGGATCTCATCATCACCCCACTCCACAACCTCCATATTACTCAAAGCCTCTTTAGAGGGACAATCCTTAGCAAAATGCCCAAAGCCTTGGCATTTAAAGCATTTCTTGAGGGCCACTGTCCTCCTCAGTTCTGTCTCATGGGCCTTCCCCTTGTCTACCACAAAGGGTTTAGCAGGGACTATGGGTTCTCCAATCCTGACTCCAGTGTAAGGTTTAAAAGAGGGTCTAGCCTGGGGTTTGGGAGGGGCTGACTTGCCTTTCCCTAAATTTTCAATCCTTAAGGACATAGCAACTGCCTCCTCAAAGGAGTACAGGTGCTGTAATTTTACCATGCTAGCTATCTTTTCATCAAGACCTTCCAGAAACCTAGCTGTCTTCTGCTCAGGTTTTTCAGTAATCTCACATTGAAGTGTGAGTTGCTCAAAATCCCTTAGGTAGGATTCAACAGACCTACTGTCTTGTTTCAGGTGGGTTAGTTTGATAAACATGTCTTGGGTGTAATCTTTTGACACAAACTTAGCCTTCATTTTCTTTTTAAGCTTATCCCAAGATTTAATAGGGTCTTTACCTTCCCTAGCCCTCTGAATTTTCATGTTCTCATACCATAGAGATGCATATCCTTTTAGTTTCATGATGGCAACTTTAAAAGCCCTCCTATCAGTATAACCCTTAAACTCAAAGACTCTTTCTACTGACCTTAACCAATCTAGGAAATCATCAGGGTTCATGCTACCTAGAAAGTCAAAGATTTCTACCTTTATGTCTTTGTCATGGGTCTAGGAAGACCTTGCTCTGTGCCCTTTAAATCTGAGGTCTCCTCTTGTTCCACATGCTGTCTCCTTCTTCCTGCAATAGGTGTTACAGGTGCTCCTCTTCCTCAACCTCTACCTCCTCTTCCACTATTGTTGAGCTGACCATCTAAGAACTCATTGAAGGATGCTGTAATCGCCATGACAGTTCTAGAAAGGCCATGAATTGTGGTTTCAAGCCTTGCTAATCTCTCTTCACTCATGGTTGGTTTTTGTATTTTTGAATGTAGTTAGGTAAATGAACTCACAAACCAAAGCTCTGATAACCAATTGAACTAAAACCTCTACAAGAATAGAGACTTTCAGAGGCTAAAAGGAGCCAGGATGGACTCTCCCTCACACAATCACTCACTCACAAGAATATTAAAGACAACCTGCACTAGGCCAGGATCAACTCTTGTTGCAAATTCTCCTTCCTGAAAAGGATTTGCCCACAAATCCTTACTAGTGTCATCATCAGACTCTCCATAATATGGGCTTAGATCACCACCATTGAATGTTCCATGTACTCCATACTCTCCTGAGATGTCAATCTTGTATGCATTAGACCCCAACTTCTCAATACCTCAAAGGGACCCTGTGCTCTTGGACTCAGTTTGT
Organism: Heliosperma pusillum; assembly: GCA_022085475.1. Taxonomy (NCBI): domain Eukaryota; kingdom Viridiplantae; phylum Streptophyta; class Magnoliopsida; order Caryophyllales; family Caryophyllaceae; genus Heliosperma; species Heliosperma pusillum. The sequence continues at coordinate 13,242 of JAIUZE010074895.1, forward strand.
TCTTTCTCTTGTCAGGAAACCTCTCATTCCTTAGGTGCAACCACACTAGATCCCCTGCCTTGAACTCTCTGGAATTCTTTGGACCTCTTGCTCTGGACTAATACATTTCATTAGATTTTTCAATTTGCTGTTTCACCTTGGCATGTATCTGCATCATCTGTTCCACCCTGGTCTTTGCATCATAGGGTACAACATTCCTTGCCATTGGTTCAAGGTCTGTTGGCTCAAGGGGTTAGTGTCATAAACAATTTCAAAAGGGCTTTTACCTGTGCTGGTAGAGGGGGCTCTGTTGAATGCAAACTCTGCTTGTGCTAGCTTTAAATGCAAATTCTTCAAAGACTTTGAAATGATACATCTAAGGATCCTGCCCAAGGTCTTGTTTGTCACCTCTGTTTGTCCATCAGTTTGAGGGTGGTGGGAGGTGCTGAACATGAGCCTGGTCTTTAGCATCTTCCAAAGTGTCCTCTAGAAGTGGCTCATGAACTTAGTATCTCTATCGGATACTATGGTCTTTGGTACCCCATGGAGCTTGACAATCTCTTTGAAATATAGGTCTGCAACTCCCATGGCATCTTCAGTCTTCTTGCAACCAACAAAATGTGCCATTTTGCTAAATCTGTCTACAACCAAAATGATTGAATCCTTGCCCATCTAGGTTGTGACACCCTCAAATTTGCGGAAAGAAAAAAAATAATTTAACTAAATAAAAGATGAGAATACATAACGAAGGTGTCTTAAATAAAAAGGTTCAACAAAAAGGAAATAATATTATACAAAATAAATATCCAAAACGGGAGACATATCTCCCGTATAAATACGGAAATAAAAGAGTGTATAATTAATCTCACATCCTCAAGAACCCGATATAGGTCCAGGTAATACTACGTCGCTACATTCGCGGGTGTTGGCTCGTCAATTACAATGTATCATCACCACCGCCACTCAACCGCATTTAAAGAGAACGAAACGGAAGCCTTAGTTCAGTTGGGGAGAACTCCGAGTTCTCCAGCCTTCCGAAATTTCGAGGTTAATTAAACATACATGAATATTACATAAAAGTCTGTGTATATGTGAAAATAACAAACTTAACATATACGATAATGCTTTTCCATGTTATAATTAACAATAACTAACATATACCTATCATATAATCTATCACATGTGATCCTTAACAATCTATATCACGAGGTAGGGAAGCTGGTATGCTAGCTCAGAGGTTACCTTTAAAACATGGCCATGATACACTCAACCCTAATCAAACAAGATATCATGTGAATCAGTTAACAACCGGTAATCCAAACTCTATCAACCTTAGCCGGCTTGCATCTCACCTTCTAAGATTCCTAGAATCATACAAACATGAAAGACCAATACGTCTAGAAACAGGCACAAGTTCTTAGCACAGTCAATAGTCGACTTCTGTAACTCGAGTCTATACCACAAGGTAGGAAAACATCCTAGTCCTAGACTGATCAGACCTAGCGACAACAGCTCACCCATTCCCTGTCTCATTACATAACCGTACATGAGAAACTCTGATAGGCGACCCCCTAAGCAGAGATGGCTAGTACTTAAGCTGGCTCCATTCCCAAAGTGGAATCAATTAGGCAGCCATGCCCCCGGCTTGGTATCAAAAGGCCCAAGTCAGTGACACAAAAGCTATCAAGCAGTGAACTCCATATGCTCGTTAAAGATAGTACGGCATATCAATGTCATGGTCCAAGATACTCATTTAGAATTAGAATGGTCAAGACGCCATAGACTCATAATTCTCTATGGGTACTTAGTCAACACGACACCAACCATATAATAAAACAGTCACGGGAAAAACATCCTATCATGTGACTAATTACATATAAATCTAATTCAAATATCATATCGCCTCATATCTACTAAGGCTAATTCATTAATTAAATACAACATTACTTGAAGACAAATCCCCGACCCTAGTCCCGCGACGGGTCATCAGTCAAAACGGGCCTGACTAGATCTTAGTTTGACCAAACCCGTTTGGTCAAACCGGCTAGAAACAGAGTCTTTACCACATAGACTTAGACATAAAATCAACATATTCATTACATGTTATTTTATTAAAACTTCTAACATGTGAATTATTAAATCTTACGAAAAACCCGCTTGACTTAAAGGATATCAAATTAAACTACGATCTCGTATTGTAATCTCTAACATGTGAAAAATAATAATTTTATGAAAAACCTTTTAATTAAATATTTTACTTATTAACATTTCTCACTTGCTAATTATTACAAAACGCGATAAAATAACAATAACTCAAAAACCGTCACAAGTCCAAAGAGGGACCCACGGGCTGATTTTGGGCCGAGACCAAACCTGACCTGGACTGGGCCCACGGGCCTGGTTTGGGCTGTTTTGATTAAAAATTCTAAAACCGTTTCTTACTATTTTCCCGCATGCTTAACATATTTAAAACCCGTCAAAACAACAACAAAACAATCAAACATCGACACAACACCAACGGACCAAATCCGGACCAATCCAGACCGGCCTGGACCGGGCCTGAACCGGCCTGAACCGGCCGGGTTTGGGCTGGTTTTTCCGGCCACTTTACACGGTTCTAACAACCACCATTCCAAATTAATTCTAACATGTTTTTAATTAACAACATCCATTTTTAACAACCAATTTAACCATCATTCATACAAAAATCATGGTTATAAATAAATCATCCAATTATGTCAAGAATACTAACATATTAAAAATTCCATACAACATATAAATCATACTACTTATCATGTTACTACTAAAAACCATAAGTAACAATAATATGAACTAAAACAAAAGATATGTGACATTATTTCGTCGAGTAAATCGGAATTGTTACCTTAGCTAGCAAAATCAATTAGCACCAAAATAAGAAGTAAATAAAAATAAGAAACCCGTCTTCTAATCTTCTCCTAAAATATACGAGTCACCAAACTCGTCTTCAAAATCTTCCCCTAAAAGAAATGACAAGAAAAACATTATTAGAATTAAAAACTTGATTTTCCATAATTAAAGTGTTGAAAACGATTTTGTCGGAATTGAAAATAAACCGTACTTGAAGATGGAGAGCGAAGAGGAGATTCTAGAAATATAAGTTAGGACGGATTTGAATAAGAAATGAGGGTTTTATGACGATTTTGCTCAAGAACGACGAAGAACGATGAAGAACGACGAAGAACAATGAAGAACGATTATTAATTAGATCTTAAGTTGATTTATTGTAAAATGAAAAGGTAGTTAGTGAGTAATGGTGAGTGGTTGGGCCGTGTAGTTATAGAAGAATTAATGAGTCGGGTTTTGAAATTGTTGTTACGGAATTGACTCGGGTTTAATAATTATATTACGGTAATTGATTAGATATAATTATATATTAAGTTAATTAAATCAAATATCTAGATATTTTGTTATTGTAATCAAAAGAAAGGAAAATATCATGTCCTATGAGAGGGTGGGAGTGCCGTGTGGTTTAGGTAGTAGTCAGATCTGTTTTTGAGCGATTTGCGTAATTTTCGTTGACGGATCGATAAAGTAACAAATATCTTAGATATTCGTATTAGTTTAATCGAAAGAATGAAAATATCCAAAGTGAGTGGAAAAAGATGACATGGGGCGTGTGACTCATGCCAAAGTCGGGTTTCGGGTTTGTTTCGGGATTTTAGATGACTCGGGAATAGTTAAATGACGTTCGGGTTAAACCGTAAAAGTTATTCTTTAATTCCAAATAAATTCAAAATAATTATATTAAATTATCATAAATCCAAATAAATCTTAATAAAAATAAATTAAAAATATTATTTTTTTAAATAAAATTTCGGTCTTCAAAATTACAAGGCGAGTCGGAAAAAGTCAACGAAAGTCAAAGTTGACTTAAAAACGGGATTCCCTTGGAATCTCGCAGAAATTCCAAATACGAACTCGGAATTTCAAAATTCAACTGGAAACAATTAAAACTTAAATTCGCTGAAAAGTATTCGTAAAATATTTTCACTAGAAAAATAGGGTACTTTTCGGGTTGTTACATAGGTCCTAAGAAGAGCCACAATAAAATCCATGCTAACATCTTCCCAAGGCTTATCTGGAACTGGTAAGAGGGTGTAGGCTCCAGTCTGGAAGAATGATTTGGTCTTATGGCAAGCACTGCATCTCCTGATCACATCCTGAACATCTCCCAACATCTTTGGCTAATAAAATTGTTCCTGCAGCATGTCATAAGTCTTCTGGATTCCAAAGTGACCAGCTAGACCATTTGAATGACCTCCTTCACTAGCAACCCTCTGTAAGGACCCCTTGGCACACAGAGCTTGTTCCCTAGGAACAAGAACCCTTCCTGCTCCCAGTACCTACTTCCACTCTTAGGAATGCCTTCCAGTTTTGTCACCCAGTCCTCCTTAAAGTCAGGATCCTCCCTGTACACCTCCTTCATATGCTCAAACCCAAGTACTCTTTGCTCCATGAAGGTCAGCATCATGGTTCTCCTAAATAAAGCATCTGCCACCACATTGTTTTTGCCTTCAATGTACTTGCTGGAGAATGAGAAGGACTGCAAGTATTCCACCCACTTAGCATGTCTAACATTCAAGTTGTGCTGCCCATTGATGTACTTGAGTGCCTGATGGTCAGAGTGCAATACAAAAGGCTTGGGTTTCAGGTAGTGACCCCAATGGTTCAAAGCCCTGACTATTGCATAGAACTCTTTGTCATATGTTGAATAATTGAGTTTAGCACCACTCAACTTTTCACTAAAGTATGCCACATGATTTTTTTCTTGCATCAAAACAGCACCAATGCCTATGCCACTGGCATCACACTCCACTTCAAATAGCTTGTTGATGTCAGGGAGAACAAGGATATGGGACTCACACATTAGGTCTTTGATAATGTTGAAAGACCTCTCAGCCTTGTCATTCCACCTGAATTCTCCTTTTCTCATGCATTCAGTCAAGGGAGCCATGATGGAACTAAACCCTTTGATGAACCTTCTATAGAAGGAGGCCAGCCCATGAAAACTCCTCACCTCAGTTATAGTTTTAGGGACCTGCCACTCCCTAATTGCCTTCACCTTGTCTTGATCAACAACAACCCCTTCTTCGGATATGATAAATCCCAAGAATTGAACCTCCTCCTGCATAAAAGTACATTTCTCCATCTTGCCAAATAGCTTATGTTTTCTTAGGACATCAAATAACAATTTCAAGTGCTGGAGGTGTTCTTCTGCTGAAGGGCTGTACACCAAGATGTCATCAAAATACACAACAATGAACTTCCCTAAGTAGGCCCTCAGTACTTCAGTCATCAACCTCATAAAGGTGCTTGGGGCATTAGACAAGCCAAAGGGAATTACCAGCCACTCATATAACCCATGCTTGGTTTTGAAGGCTGTCTTCCACTCATCCCCAGCCCTGATCCTCACGTGATGGTACCCTTGTCTCAGATCAATCTTGGAGAAGACCTGACCCCACTCAATTCATCTAAGATATCATTCAACCTTGGTATGTGGAACCTGTATTTGATGGTGATATTGTTGATAGCCCTGCTGTCTATACACATCCTCCAAGACCCATCCTTCTTGGGCACTAGCAAGGCAGGAACTGCACAGGGGCTAAGGGACTCCCTCACAAAGCCCTTGCTGAGCAGGTCACTAACTTGAGCTTGTACTTCCTGAGTTGCCTTTGGATTACTTCTGTAGGCAGGTTTGTTAGGCATCATTGCTCCAGGAAGCAGATCAATATGATGTTCTATCCCCCTGAGTGGGGGCAGGCCACTAGGCAGTTCAGCAGGAAACACATCTCCATAAGCTTTCAGTATCTGCTGAACCTCATTTGGAATGCTTCCTTGGGGAAGTAGGACTTCTTTTGTCAGGAGGATGTACACAGACTCATCACCCATGAGCTCTTGAACAACCTCAGCTTCACTCAACAACATGACCTCTTTGGACACATCATTGACATGAGTTATGTTCCCCTTAACATTGGGAGGCAAAGGGGACAATATGATTTTCTTGTTACCAAACTTGAAGACATAAGTGTTGGTTCTCCCATGGTGCACATAGTCTCTATCAAATTCCCATGGCCTACCTAACAAGAGGTGGCAAGCATCGATAGGCAGAACATCACATAAGACTTCATCAGCATAGCCCTTGCCAATAGAGAAAGACACAACACATTGCCTGTCAACCCTCACTTCTACTCCCTTGTTCAACCATCTCAGTTTGTAAGGGTGAGGGTGTTCTTGTGTGGTTAGGGACAACTTATCCACCATAGTTGTGGAGGCCACATTAGTACAGCTTCCCCCATCAATTATCATGTTACAAACCCTTCCCCTTATGGTACACCTAGTTCTGAATATCTGTTGTCTCTGATCATCCTCCAAGGGTTGAGGCTGGGTGATAGGGTTGTCGCGTACCCTAATCAAAGATAAATAACCCAGACTAGGCTAACAACAAATTAATGTAATTAGGGAAGTAAGGGGTCAATCTCGGGGAGACGGGAGATACTTGTGAATAGTTGTGGTTAGAACTCTACCTTGGACAATTGGCAAATGTTTGTCACTAAATACTAAATAATAACAATGCAATAAAGAAAAGAATCTAGGGAAGTAGGTTCTCACATGTAGATTAACATATTGATGAAATTGGATTTAGGATATGCAAATAATTCATTGTGAGTTCGTAAGAATGATGTGTTCATTACAATCATAGATCAGATGGTCTAGCAGGCTTTTTATGCGATTTACTAGGTCTTAATCTACCATGTCATGCTTTGTCTATTCAATTCTCGTATGTCTACCTTGGAAAAGAATCCCATACTAGTCAAATGATTTTGGCCAAAAATCGATAACTATCGTTACAATCCAAACATGCATAGACACAACGTTTTAAAGGCACAATTTCTTTTATCCCATTATCATCTTTTAATTAATCTAACATGGCTATCCTACACCCTAGAAGGGTGACTACTTATGCATGATTAACAATGAAAAGGAAACTAAGATTATAAAACTAAGAATGATAAACATGATAAAGGAAATACTAAAAGAAAATGAAACTATAATGTAAAGACGGGAATAAAGATTACCGAAAAAGGATGAGCAAAGATTGAAATGGAATAAGAACTTGAATAGGAAATGCAAACCCGGAAACTTGAATTCCAATTACAACTAGAACAACTACAATTGAAGAAAACGTAGAACTAGACTAAACTAAACTAGAGAAAACTAAAACTAAACTAAACTAAGAAAGAAGAAGAACTAAACTAAAGAGAAATGTAAGAAGAGAAGAGATGTTGTGTGAGGGGATGATTTGATATGAGGGCCTAGAGCATCTATTTATAGCATTAGGGTTTCGAGGAGAAGAGGTCGGGCATTAAACACATAGGTCAAAAATAGGAAGTTGTAGCCGTCATGCTCGGATCAGCACACTTACCCGATCGGGTACACCACTTACCCGATCGGGTATGTGGTCTTCTGGAAGCATTTGACTAACGTTTCATCTTCCTTTGCTTTGACTTGACTTCCAACATCCCCCTTGACTTCTACAATCGGGTTTGTTGGTAGGGTTTGATGCAAAGCGATGAATTCTTCCGCCTAACTGATTGATCTTCCGACAACTACGAAACTGTCTTTGCTTCTTCTCTCTTTCGAATTAGTGAACCTTATTGAAATGCCTTTCACTTGGTCAAGCTTGCTTCTTCAAATCGTCGGGTTCTAGGCAAATGCTCGGGAATATAGAAAAAGGGCGTAGAAACTTCACTTTCCCTACAAAACAGGTTAGAACACAGGAATTCGCCTAGAAGACGATATTAGCTCATAAAGTGGCTTAACAAAGCACAAATGACATACAAAACCGAGCTAAATTGGGGTTAAAACCATACAAATATTCACTTATCAAACTCCCCCAAGCTAAACCTTTTCTTGTCCTCAAGCAAACATAACAAACAATACCAGGACAAGGTTGCAAGCATTGGCTACTACACCATCAAGAAACAAAAAATCCCCCAAGCTAAACCTTTGCTTGTCCTCAAGCAAACATAACAAACAATATCAGGACAAGGTTGCAAGCATTGGCTACTACACCATCAAGAAACAAATCTCAACATAAAGCTTTGGAAACATAATGAATCATAACCCAAAAACAACGTGGGCAAGAATGATACATAAACATGGCTGAGATTTACATAACGGCTTAGCACAAAGAATTTCACTATAGATTTTCGGCTCTTGCATGATCTTTTGACTTATGGACTCTCACGACACACTCGAACACTCATTGCATGTAAAAGGTGATTTCTTTATGTGTAAATGTTTTGAGACACTCACCTATCTACGACTTATGAAAATGTGTCCGCAGTCTAATATGGTAAACAATTCAAAACACAAGTCAAAGATCATAATGCACATAGAAAAGAAGCCAGAAAATATGAAGAAGGCTTTGGGAAATGGGTGAAAGGTGGACAAATAGTTATGGTCAATGTGAAGGTTAGAATGAGCTAGCAACTGACCAATGATAAAGGAATACTCAATCCAAACTTTCGATCAATTTCCCAGAAGACAAAGTCTAAAAGCAACAAATTGGCTTATTACACACGAAACACAGGGGTAAACTCCTTCTGAATATTGAATTGACATTTTAAGGAGATACTCACAACTTCTTTTTTTTTCCTTTTCGATTTCTCTTTTTTTCTTTTCTTTTTCTATTTCATTCATTTTTTTTTCTTTTCTGAACATAACATCACTTCTTGTACATTTTCGTTCTCCCAAATTCACTTTGACATCAAGGAACAAGATCTTCTCAAAATAGCACCCATATACCATAGTCTAGCTACTAGCTTAAAAGGTAGGCAGTTTTTATATGTAGCTATTATTTTTGTGAAGCATTTGTATGAAGAGCTAATTTTGAGGGGCAATTTAAAGTGAAAAAGGCTTCAAATCTTAGTGAATCATGAATGCAATGCTTATAGAAATGAAATGAGAACCATACTTATGCGTTTTGACATGACACACATCACAAGGAGAACTACACACACCTAGGTGAGACTCGGTATAAATGTACCAGTCTAAGGAGGTTCTACCTTACAATATATGTAACTTGCCAAATGTCAAGATCAAGCGTACTCATCTATAGATTCATTCTATGCCTACTGTGTACAAGACTTCCCCATGTATGCACAATTCAATGAATATTGAATCATTATCTTTTGAAAGCTCTAAATTTGGGAAATGTAACATGATAGCATAGTAAACAAGCAAGCAAAGCATGAAAAGCATTCAATTGTGTTAAGAAATTTTTAAATTTTCTCAAAAGTCTTCTCTTTCTTTTATTCAAAATTTGAAAAATGATAAACTAAAATGCAAAATGGTAAAATGCAATCCCTCCCCCAAGCTAAACATCACATTGTCCTGAATGTGAGCACAAAGACAAAATATGCAATGAGATGCTTAATGGGGAAAAGGAAAAATGAAAGAAGAGTTGAGCTTACTAGTCAGCGCAGACTCCCCCAAGCTAGTCTTTTGGACTTGACAAGGAAGGTCTTTATAGATTCTCTTCAAAAACTCTTTCATTTGCAAGGTAAATCCTAACAACGAAAAAGGGAAAAATAAAAATAAAATGCAAAAAAGAAAGGGAAAACACGGGTTGCCTCCCGAGAAGCGCAATTTAAATGTCTTGCTAGACTCTTTATTAATGAAAATCATTCTTTGTGCCTTAAAAAGCATGTCAATGCCCTTAGAAGTCGATCATATACCTTCGCATGAGCTATACAAAAACATATGTAAGCAATTGACAAGATATAGGCATGAAATATTGAAGGTAAGAATTGATATATCTTATCATTGTGCGCATGACAAACTTCATAGATGAACACTGAACTGCTCCACTCGTTAGTGAGAGATGGAGTGAAATGTTTAAGATCATGGAACAAACAATTAGTTCCCAAAATATCATTAGTGGACTCTAATTGAGGGTAGGGTGAATCAAAGGAGTGGGAATCAAAAATGGGTGGTTGATCCCACTTAATTTCAAGGCTAGGTTCACAAAACCCAGTATCATTTTCAAATAAATCTGGAATATCCTTAGCGAAAGGATTTTCAAAGAAATCTGATGACTCGATCAACTACTCTCCATTGGAATCACAAATGGGCTTAACAACATCCTTGTCTAAAGTCTCAACTACCATATGGTCAATATCAATAATGGGGGTCTTAAAATTGTCAAATGGAACGACACTAGAGTGACTTTCAATAGAAAAGGTTGGACCATCATCATCGTCATCTATTAATTCATATGATTGGGGAGAATTAGACTCACATGGGGGACATGAAAAAGCACAGGAGAAAATAGACTCACATGGGGGTGAAAACGCATAAGGAAAATTGATTGGCTTACATTTTTTAAACGTGGGTTCTTCCTTTTGCCCTTTGAGTAATCGAAGTTGAGCCCTGATTTCATTGATTTTCTCTTGGATTCCCAACCGCCGGTGCGTTTCATCCCAAGATTGGGATGCCATAAAGTCCAAGAAAATCCAAAGTTCCTTTCCTCTCTTCTGATAAAAACTTCCAGCACTTAACTGCATAGCCAGGCTATGACACTCAATGAGCATTCCATGAAGCACGACATCTCTCATATAGGTCTCATCAAGGGTATATCCAAGAGAAATAATATGGTTTGAATAGCTATAAAATCGGTCGAGGTATTCATGGAAAGGCTCATTCTCGCATTGTGGAGGTTGGAAATAGATAGTCATTGAGAGAAAATAAAGCAATCCCTTTGAAAGAAAATATTCCTATTACCTGAAAAGAGTCACTATACTACAAGGAAAAGGTGAGAAAAATCTCAAGGAACAAGTGTTCCTCGAGACAAAAGAAAAGAAAAATAAAGAAAAAGACAAGGTAAAACTCTACTAATCACAAATAAACAAAACCGTGCTTCCCGGCAACAGCGCCAAAATTTGACAGGGTTGTCGCGTACCCTAATCAAAGATAAATTACCCAGACTAGGCTAACAACAAATTAATGTAATTAGGGAAGTAAGGGGTCGATCTCGGGGATACGGGAGATACTTGTGAATAGTTGTGGTTAGAACTCTACCTTGGACGATTGGCAAATGTTTGTCACTAATTACTAAATAATAACAATGCAATAAAGAAAAGAATCTAGGGAAGTAGGTTCACCCATGTAGATTAACATATTGATGAAATTGGATTTAGGATATGCAAATAATTCATTGTGAGTTCGTAAGAATGATGTGTTCATTACAATCATAGATCAGATGGTCTAGCAGGCTTTTTATGCGATTTACTAGGTCTTAATTTACCATGTCATGCTTTGTCTATTCAATTCTCGTATGTTTACCTTGGAAAAGAATTCCATACTAGTCAAATGATTTTGGCCAAAAATCGATAACTATCGTTACAATCCAAACATGCATAGACACAACGTTTTAAAGGCACAATTTCTTTTATCCAATTATCATCTTTTAATTAATCTAACATGGCTATCCTCCACCCTAGAAGGGTGACTACTTATGCATGATTAACAAAGGAAAGGAAACTAAGATTATAAAACTAAGAATGATAAACATGATAAAGGAAATACTAAAAGAAAATGAAACTATAATGTAAAGACGAGAATAAAGATTACCGAAAAAGGATGAGCAAAGATTGAAATGGAATAAGAACTTGAATAGGAAATGCAAACCCGGAAACTTGAATTCCAATTACAACTAGAACAACTACCATTGAAGAAAACTTAGAACTAGACTAAACTAAACTAGAGAAAACTAAAACTAAACTAAACTAAGAAAGAAGAAGAACTAAACTAAAGAGAAATGTAAGAAGAGAAGAGATGTTGTGTGAGGGATGATTTGATATGAGGGGCTAGAGCATCTATTTATAGCATTAGGGTTTCGAGAAGAAGAGGTCGGGCATTAAACAAATAGGTCAAAAATAGGAAGTTGTAGCCGTCATGCTCGGATCAGCACACTTACCCGATCGGGTACACACTTACCCGATCGGGTATGTGGTCTTCTGGAAGCTCTTGACTAACGTTTCATCTTCCTTTGCTTTGACTTGACTTCCAACATCCCCCTTGACTTCTACAATTGGGTTTGTTGGTAGGGTTTGATGCAAAGCGATGAATTCTTCCGCCTAACTGATTGATCTTCCGACAACTACGAAACTGTCTTTGCTTCTTCTCTCTTTTGAATTATTGAACCTTATTGAAATGCCTTTCACTTGGTCAAGCTTGCTTCTTCAAATCGTCGGATTCTAGGCAAATGCTCGGGAATATAGAAAAAGGGCGTAGAAACGTCACTTTCCCTACAAAACAGGTTAGAACATAGGAATTCGCCTAGAAGACGATATTAGCTCATAAAGTGGCTTAACAAAGCACAAACGACATACAAAACCGAGCTAAATTGGGGGTTAAAACCATACAAATATTCACTTATCACTGGGTGTGCATAACCCTCCAGGTCACTAGACTCAAGCCTGCATCAGGCTCTATCATATCCTTACTAGGTTCTTCCTCAGGTTCCTCCAGGCTCTCCTCACACACAAGGATCTCATCATCACCCCACTCCACAACCTCCATATTACTCAAAGCCTCTTTAGAGGGACAATCCTTAGCAAAATGCCCAAAGCCTTGGCATTTAAAGCATTTCTTGAGGGCCACTGTCCTCCTCAGGTCTGTCTCATGGGCCTTCCCCTTGTCTACCACAAAGGGTTTAGCAGGGACTAAGGGTTCTCCAATCCTGACTCCAGTGTAAGGTTTAAAAGAGGGTCTAGCCTGGGGTTTGGAAGGGGCTGACTTGCCTTTCCCTAAATTTTCAATCCTTAAGGACATACCAACTGCCTCCTCAAAGGAGTACAGGTGCTATAATTTTACCATGCTAGCTATCTTTTCATCAAGACCTTCCAGAAACCTAGCTATCTTCTGCTCAGGTTTTTCAGTAATCTCACATTGAAGTGTGAGTTGCTCAAAATCCCTTAGGTAGGATTCAACAGACCTACTGTCTTGTTTCAGATGGGTTAGTGTGATAAACATGTCTTGGCTGTAATCTTTTGACACAAACTTAGCCTTCATTTTCTTTTTAAGCTTATCCCAAGATTTAATAGGGTCCTTACCTTCCCTAGCCCTCTGAATTTTCATGTTCTCATACCATAGAGATGCATATCCTTTTAGTTTCATGATGGCAACTTTAAAAGCCCTCCTATCAGTATAACCCTTAAACTCAAAGACTCTTTCTACTGACCTTAACCAATCTAGGAAATCATCAGGGTTCATGCTACCTAAAAAGTCAGAGATTTCTACCTTTATGTCTTTGTCATGGGTCTAGGAAGACCTTGCTCTGTGCCCTCTAAATCTGAGGTCTCCTCTTGTTCCACATGCTGTCTCCTTCTTCCTGCAATAGGTGTTACAGGTGCTCCTCTTCCTCAACCTCTACCTCCTCTTCCACTATTGTTGAGCTGACCATCTAAGAACTCATTGAAGGATGCTGTAATCTCCATGACAGTTCTAGAAAGGCCATGAATTGTGGTTTAAAGCCTTGCTAATCTATCTTCACTCATGGTTGGTTTTTGTATTTTTGAATGTAGTTAGGTAAATGAACTCACAAACCAAAGCTCCGATAACCAATTGAACTAAAACCTCTACAAGAATAGGGACTTTCAGAGGCTAAAAGGAGCTAGGATGGACTTTCCCTCACACAATCACTCACTCACAAGAATATTAAAGACAATCTGCACTAGGCCAGGCAGAACAGATAGGACTTTGCACCTTAGCACACAAGCACAGGTAGCAAAGGGTGTGTTTAAGACTCAAGATACACAAGTAATGATTCTTAGACACGTAACCTTAGATCACACACAAGTTTACTAAGGATTACCATCATACTTAGCTCTGCTAAAGAATTGCAATAAACAAAGTTCAGGTTTATGTTAATTCAAGTCTGCTTTCTTAGGTTACAATGCAGGCCTTATATACGCAGTTACAACAGATATGGACCCTTGAAAACAATGACATCTAAGGGCTTGAAAAGCCTTACAACTACTGAAAAACAAAATACAAAGTCAGTTAATGAGGACAAGCCAAAACAGACTGCAACAACATAGAAAAGAAGACTGAAAAAGCATGTTTGTCCCTTTCCGGAAATGGTAATGCTACTCAATGTCTTGGGAAGTCTGTGCTTGGCTTGTTTCTGCTGTGTTTGGACCTGACAGAGGCTTCACATACGACCTTCCTAACATACTAACTGCACTAATGTTGATCATACACAAACATAAGGAGCCTTGGATAGAATTGGTGGGCTTGGTACCAGTTGACTCCTCAATATAACCTTCACTATTCTAGGCTGTTTTAGGTGGACTTCTAGGACTTATTTGGAAAACTTGTCCTGGACTTTTCTCTTGCTAAGAACCTTAACTTGAGGGGAAAAGAAGTTGGAGCCGTTGGTTGGACTCGTGGTGCATGAACTTTGGCTGATAACTGGACTTGCTCTGGCTTGCTCTCTGGAAGACGGACCCTGCCCTGGTCACACTCCTTGTGGCTGTTCTTGCTTGTGTTCCTGCTAGTTCTGGACTGAAAGGTGGATGTATGGGGGGTGGTAAACTTGGTATTCCTGCTGTGGGGCTCTTGCCTAGCTGAAGGGGAGATGGTAAGCTTTTTGTTGATGCTGTCACAATGTTCTGGTTGACTGGAGGATCAACTCTTGTTGCAAATTCTCCTTCCTGAAAAGGATTTGCCCACAAATCCTTACTAGTGTCATCATCAGACTCTCCATAATATGGGCTTAGATCACCACCATTGAATGTTCCATGTACTCCATACTCTCCTGAGATGTCAATCTTGTATGCATTAGACCTTAACTTCTCAATACCTCAAAGGGACCCTGTGCTCTTGGACTCAGTTTGTTCTTTCTCTTGTCAGGAAACCTCTCCTTCCTTAGGTGCAACCACACTAGATCCCTTACCTTGAACTCTCTTGATTTCTTTGGACCTCTTGCTCTGAACTTATACATTTTATTAGATTTTTCAATTTGCTGTTTCACCTTGGCATGTATCTGCATCATCTGTTCCACCCTGGTCTTTGCATCATAGGGTACAACATTCCTTGCCATTGGTTCAAGGTCTGTTGGCTCAAGGGGTTAGTGCCATAAACAATTTCAAAAGGGCTTTTACCTGTGCTGGTAGAGAGGGCTCTGTTGAATGCAAACTCTGCTTGTGCTAGCTTTAAATCCAAATCCTTCGAAGACTTTGAAATGATACATCTAAGGATCCTGCCCAAGGTCTTGTTTGTCACCTCTGTTTGTCCATCAGTTTGAGGGTGGTGGGAGATGCTGAACAGGAGCCTGGTCTTTAGCATCTTCCAAAGTGTCCTCTAGAAGTGGCTCATGAACTTAGTATCTCTGTGAGATACTATGGTCCTTGGTACCCCATGGAGCTTGACAATATCTTTGAAATATAGGTCTGCAACTCCAATGGCATCTTCAGTCTTCTTGCAAGCAACAAAATGTGCCATTTTTCTAAATCTGTCTACAACCACCATGATTGAATCCTTGCCCCTCTAGGTCCTAAGAAGAACCACAATAAAATCCATGCTAACATCTTCCCAAGGCTTATCTGGAACCGGTAAGGAGGTGTAGGCTCCAGTCTGGAAGAATGATTTGGACTTCTGGCAAGCACTGCATCTCCTCATCACATCCTGAACATCTCCCAACATCTTTGGCCAATAAAATTGTTCCTGCAACATGTCATAAGTCTTCTGGATTCCAAAGTGACCAGCTAGACCATTTGAATGACCTCCTTCACTAGCAACCCTCTGTAAGGACCCCTTGGCACACAGAGCTTGTTCCCTAGGAACAAGAACCCTTCCTGCTCCAAGTACCTACTTCCACTCTTAGGAATGCCTTCCAGTTTTGCCACCCAGTCCTCCTTAAAGTCAGGATCCTCCCTGTACACCTCCTTCATATGCTCAAACCCAAGTACTCTTTGCTCCATGAAGGTCAGCATCATGGTTCTCCTAGATAAGGCATCTGCCACCACATTGTTTTTGCCTTCAATGTACTTGCTGGAGAATGAGAAGGACTGCAAGTATTCCACCCACTTAGCATGTCTATCATTCAACTTGTGCTGCCCATTGATGTACTTGAGTGCCTGATGGTCAGAGTGCAATACAAAAGGCTTGGGTTTCAGGTAGTGACCCCAATGGTTCAAAGCCCTGACTATTGCATAGAACTCTTTGTCATATGTTGAATAATTGAGTTTAGCACCACTCAACTTTTCACTAAAGTATGCCACATGCTTTTGTTCTTGCATCAAGATAGCCAATGCCAATGCCACTGGCATCACACTCAACTTCAAATAGCTTGTTGATGTAAGGAAGAACAAGGATAGGAGACTCACACAATAGGTCTTTGATAATGTTGAAAGACCTCTCAGCCTTGTCATTCCACCTGAATTCTCCTTTTCTCATGCATTCAGTCAAGGGAGCCATGATGGAACTGAACCCTTTGATGAACCTTCTGTAGAAGGAGGCCAGCCCATGAAAACTCCTCACCTCAGTTATAGTTTTAGGGACCTGCCACTCCCTAATTGCCTTCACCTTATCTTGATCAACAGCAACCCCTTCTTTTGATATGATAAACCCCAAGAATTGAACCTCCTCCTGCATAAAAGTACATTTCTCCATCTTGCCAAATAGCTTATGTTTTCTTAGGACATCAAATAACAGTTTCAAGTCCTGGAGGTGTTCTTCTGCTGAAGGGCTGTACACCAAGATGTCATCAAAATACACAACAATGAACTTCCCTAAGTAGGGCCTCAGTACTTCAATCATCAACCTCATAAAGGTGCTTGGGGCATTAGACAAGCCAAAGGGCATTACCAGCCACTCATATAACCCATGCTTGGTTTTGAAGGCTGTCTTTCACTCATCCACAGCCCTGATCCTCACGTGACTGTACCCTTGTCTCAGTTCAATCTTGGAGAAGACCTGAGCCCCACTCAATTCATCTAAGATATCATTCAACCTTGGTATGTAAACCTGTATTTGATGGTGATATTGTTGATAGCCCTGCTGTCTATGCACATCCTCCAAGACCCATCCTTCTTGGGCACTAGCAAGGCAAGAACTGCACAGCGGCTAAGGGACTCCCTCACAAAGCCCTTGCTGAGCAGGTCACTAACTTGAGCTTGTACTTCCTGAGTTGCCTTTGGATTACTTCTGTAGGCAGGTTTGTTAGGCATCATTGCTCCAGGAAGGAGATCAATATGATGTTCTATCCCTTGAGTAGGGGCAGGCCACTAGGCAGTTCAGCAGGAAACACATCTCCATAAGCTTTCAGTATCTGCTGAACCTCATTTGGAATGCTTCCTTGGGGAAGTAGGACTTCTTTTGTCAGGAGGATGAACACAGACTCATCACCCATGAGCTCTTGAACAACCTCAGCTTCACTCAATAACAGGATCTCTTTGGACACATCATTGACAGGAGTTATGTTCCCCTTAACATTGGGAGGCAAAGGGGACAATATGATTTTCTTGTTACCAAACTTGAAGACATAAGTGTTGTCTCTCCCATGGTGCACATAGTCTCTACAAGAATAGAGACTTTCAGAGGCTAAAAGGAGCCAGGATGGACTCTCCCTCACACAATCACTCACTCACAAGAATACTCAAGACAACCTGCACTAGGCCAGGCAGAACAGATAGGACTTTGCACCTTAGCACACAAGCACAAGTAGCAAAGGGTGTGTTTAAGACTGAAGACACGCAAGTAATGATTCTTAGACACGTAACCTTAGATCACACACAAGTTTATTAAGGATTACCACCATACTTAGCTCTGCTAAAGAATTGCAATGAACAAAATTCAGGTTTATATTAATTCAAGTCTGCTTTCTTAGGTTACAATGCTGGCCTTATATACGCAGTTACAACAGATATGGACCCTTGAAAAAAATGACATCTAAGGGCTTGAAAAGCCTTACAACTACTGAAAAACAAAATACAAAGTCAGTTAATGAGGACAAGCCAAAACAGACTGCAACAACACAGAAAAGAAGACTGAAAAAGCATGTTTGTCCCTTTCCTGAAATGGTAATGCTGCTCAATGTCTTGGGAAGTCTGTGCTTGGCTTGTTTCTGCTGTGTTTGGACCTGACAGAGGCTTCACATACGACCTTCCTAACATACTAACTGCACTGATGTTGATCATACACAAAAATAAGGAGCCTTGGACAGAATTGGTGGGCTTGGTACCCGCTGACTCCACAATATGACCTTCACTATTCTAGGCTGTTTTAGGTGGACTTCTAGCACTTATTTGGAAAACTTGTCCTGGACTTTTCTCTTGCTAAGAACCTTAACTTGAGGGGAAAAGAAGTTGGAGCCCTTGGTTGGACTCGTGCTGCATGACCTTTGGCTGATAACTGGACTTGCTCTGGCTTGCTCTTTGGAAGAAGGACCCTGCCCTGGTCACTCTCCTTGTGGCTGTTCTTGCTTGTGTTCCTGCTAGTTCTGGACTGAAAGGTGGATGTATGGGGGGTGGTAAACTTGGTGTTCCTGCTGTGGGGCTCTTGCCTAGTTGAAGGGGAGATGGTACGCTTTTTGTTGATGCTGTCACAGTGTTCTGGTTGCTGGAGGATCAACTCCTGTTGCACAAGTGGGCCTTAAACAGAAAATTCCGAGGCTTGATACCTGTAACACCCCCGTAATCCTTTTTATTTAAAACAACATCTGTAAGTAAAACTCGGATCATGGATGTGTCACACTTAAACCAAATATAGTAGGAATATCCAAATCATGAAATAAAATGGGTGAAAGTCTAATTAGATTATAGTAAAGAAATTTAAATGTGATTACAACCAAATTAAAGTTTGCTGAAGCAAAAAAAAGTTCAATAATCCAAAATAAAATAAATGTTTGAGCATTGTCTTCAGTAAATCGATTAAGCGCACTCTCCCAATCATCCCACGACTTAATTTCATCTAGTACCTATCACGCAATCTGCTCACACAATCGTGGTCATAGCAGTTCCAATTAAGGACAAAAAAAGAAGAGAGGTTCAACAATTATGTTGAGTAAGGTAAACAATCCAATGGATAAAAGTAAAGAATTTAAAATGATAATTTAAACGCAATTAAAAGATAAGATATAATTGAGAAGTTTCAAAGATATATAAATAAATCTGAATTCAAAAATAACATGACTTTCAATTTCTTGTAACACTTTCCTTTCGAAAAAAAACATTTTTTTCGTTCAATTTGTAAGTAATGGATAGACGGCACATGGAGAGTATCCCCTCGCCCTAGTATGGATTAGACGGGGTTCTCCAAACCATGTACTAAACTGTCCTAAAATCCCGAGTGTGCACACCATTCAATGGGCCAACCCGAAAGAGGAAGACTAGAGGACGAGGTTTCGATCAACTAACCCCCACCAAAAGCTCTGTATAGGAGGTCCCTTATAATTGGGAACAACCCACCCCTCTACCAAAACTGTTTCAGAATCCAACACAAAACTCATTTTCTTAAATCACTCATATCATGTTCGAGCGATCAAAACGGTTTTGGTTTTAAATAAAAATCTTCTCATTTTGTTTCAACACATTTCTTGTTTCCACAAATCAAATCAAATCAATCATCACATTCGTACCATCGAAATCATTCATCTTGAACAACCATTTCAATCATAGCAATATAGTTCAATAATTGAAAAGAAGTTTGACAATGTAAAAGTAATGTACGGACGAGTGTTTCCCTTACCTTACAATTATGTTGATGAGTGGTTTATTAAAAGGCTTCTTATATGAATCCCGAGTCTACAAAATATAATAAAAATATCGATTACTAATGTACCCAAGTCCGTTCTTAACTATCTCGTTTTATATTCCTTGAATCATACGGTTTTTCATTATGTTAAGTTGCTTTAACTAACTCATCCCACTCTATAGTCTATAACTATGACTTAAGCATAAGACTGGAATGTATATGAATGATTTATTAAATTTTTTTATTGTTTGCTTTAGTCATTATGCATACATGTAATAAGATTTAACCAGTTATATTAACTTAACTACCCTCCATGATTTTTTAGTCAGAAAGCAGAAACTTTAAACTGTCATATCTTCGTCGTTACTAATAATTTTATTACGTGGTCAGTGGGGTTGGATTCCTTGGGATGCCCTCTAAGTTTAATATAAAAGGCTCAAAGCCAAAAAAGGTCTCTAAGTTGTACTAATTTACAGTTTAACAAAATCTGTCCAAAAACAAGTATTAAAAAGTTATTAGGTGGAAAATGTTTTTAACAAATTGTAATGCCAAGATTCGAAAGTCTAAAATGATCTACTTTCCTAGTAGTTGAAGATATTAAAAGGTGCGGTGTTAACAATGAAAATAAGTATAATTTCAAAAGTCTTTTATGAAGATGACAAGTTTTCAATAGTAAAACTATTACACTTATTTATCTTGTTTTTTCCAGATTATAGAAAGTACTTGTGCCGCAGGAGCTGAGGGACATGGCAAGACAATAATCAGCAATGGGGGCCAAGGACAAGCCAATGGGGGTCAAGAGATGAGCACTGATAGCCAAGGGGGGGCTCTATGTTGGTATCCAGGGGTCAGTCAAGGGGCAGGGGTTGGGTAGCCAGGGGGTGATTTTCAAACAAAAGAATGCTAGCCAAGACAAAGCCAAGATGAAGGTCCATGATAGCCAAGACACGAGCCAAGCCAGCCAAAGACAAACCCACCAACACCAAAACACAAACCCACAAAAACAGCCAACATGAGCCACTTGGGGGAGGCACAACTTCCACCACACCGTGAACCACCAGCTACCACCAAGCCCAGCTAAAACCTTACCCAACTAAGTCCAAAAAAGTCCTAGGGAACCATTCCCAGATCACAACACAACTACCCTAAAAATCCAAATCAAAACAGCCTACCAAAAAAGCATAAAGCATAAAGCAGACTTTCCATTTCTAGTTAAACACTGAAAGACTATCTCCAAAAGTCTTTCCTTGTCTTCCCTACTCTTAGAAATACTGCAGAAGAAGGTCAAAGAGCATTAATGAGCTTCGTCCACAAGCTCCAAGCCAACACCAAGCACCAAACACAACCTGAAGCATGTCACTGTCATAAGTCTGCACTTTTATCTGTTTTACTAGTTTTCCTTTTGTATTTCCAGTCTGTATTTGTAGCCAGTAGTTTGTCATGTTTCTGTAAGTTAATCCTGGCCCTTAGATGATATTCTAGGGTTGTATTAGATCAAGCATTGAGGCTTATATAAAGGACCCTTGCTCTTTTGTAAAAGACAGTTTATGTTTGAATGAAAATCTGAGAATTCTTCTCATTCCAAAATCTTTTCAACTTGTGAATTGCTGTAGTTGAGAGTCAGGCCTGATAACATCCTATGCTAGGCTGTGGGTGTTGATCAAAGTCTGTGGCAAGTTGAACATCCCTGTGCTTACACTGTGGGCTGTTTTACTTGTTGTTTGGCTTAAGGTTTCTTACCTGTCCTAGGCTGTGGTAAGGAGGCTTAGTCAGTCTAGTTTGTTGTTCAATTTTCTGTGTTAAACTGTGGGAATTGGGGAACATCCATACCCTTGTGTCTAGTTTGAGTCTGAAGGTCATCTTGTGTCTAAATCCACACATACCCCTATAACATCACTGCAATTATGGCATCAGAGCTTTGGTTGTGAGGTCATTATTACCCTAACTACAACAAAAATAGAAAAAATAACCCAATGAGTGAAGAGAGGCTTGCAGGTATTGAAGGCAAGGTGGATCAGTTAGCAGGCACTGTCAATGTAGTGCTGGCTGCCTTGAACACTGTCATGGAGAACATCCCACGCCCACTGAGAGGAAGACCACCCCCTAGAGGCAGAGGCAGAGGTCGTGGCCACATGGGCATGGGAAGAGGACAGCCCCTATAGGAGGAAGAAGGGTCAGACTCAGGAGAAAGCAACAGAACTTATGAGGAACTTCTATATCACACTGACAAGCATCTCAAGGTAAATATTCCTGAATTCTCTGGTAGTTTGAATCCTAATGACCTACTAGAAGGGATTAGGGATGTTGAAAAGGTGTTTGATTATAAAGGTTACACTGATGTTAAGTCATTTAAGGTTGCTGTGTTAAGACTGAAAGGGTATGCATCCTTATGGTTTGATAATTTGAAACACCAAAGGATTAAGGAAGGTAAAGAACCCCTTAGGTCTTGGTCAAAACTTAAAAAGAAAATGCTGAGTAAGTTTGTAACCAAAGACTACACCCAAGACCTGTTCATCAAACTGTCAAAATTGAAACAAGAGGAGAGACTTGTAGAAGCATACCTAAGGGACTTTGAACAATTGACTCTCCAGTGTGAGGTCAATGAGAAACCTGAACAAAGGATTGCCAGATTCTTAGAGGGTCTAGATAGGAGCATTGCTGCTAGAGTCATAATGCAACCCCTATGGTCCTATGATGATGTTGTCAACCTAGCATTGAGGGTTGAGAAGATAGGCAAGACAAAACCAACTGTGTCTAAACCTACTACCAGACCTGTGTACAAACCTTACAGTGGTGTTAGAATGGGGGAAGCCCCTAAGACAACCACCCAATCAACCACAGACAAAGGAAAAGGAGTTGTGAACTCTAAGCCTAACCCCACCCCAACTGAGAACAAGATCAGATGTTTCCAGTGTCAGGGCTATGGCCACTTTAGGAAGGACTGTCCTTTTCTAAGAGGACCATGACACTTATGGAGGTAGAAGAGTGGGAGAAGGAGGGACTGGTTGAGTATGAGATTGATGACAGTATGGTGTTAGAGGAGGTGACAGCTGAGGAAGAGCCAATGCAGGACTTGGTCATGGGTCACCCTAATACATGCCATAACTTGGTCCTTTGGAGGGTCATGCACTCACAACATGCCCCACTGGAGGATGACCAGAGGTCTTTGATATTCAGGAGTAGATGCACCATTCAGGAGAGGGTCTGTAACTTGATAATTGATGGAGGAAGTTGTACTGATGTGGCTTCCATCACCCTAGTGAACAAGCTAAGCCTGGTTACTCAAGAACATCCACACCCCTACAAACTGAGATGGCTTAACAAAGGGGTTGAGGTGAGGGTTGATAGGCAATGCTTAGTCCCATTCTCTATTGGGAAAGTATACAAGGATGAAGTATTATGTGATGTAGTGCCAATGGATGCCTGCCATCTACTGCTAGGGAGGCCTTGGGAGTTTGACAGGAACACAACTCACCAGGGAAGGGATAACACTTATAGCTTCAAGCATGGAGGAAGGAAGGTGACCTTGACACCTCTACCACCCAACCAGAGGAGTTATAGGAGTCCCAATATGCCAGAGAAGGTCAATGGAGTACTATTCTTATCAGAGGCAGCCATGATTAAGGAAATGAAGCAAGAACGACGTGATCATCTTGCAATCTAAGGAAGTTGCAGAAGGGGAAGGCTCCAAATTGTCAGCAGAGGTTGAGCCTTTGATCTTGAGGTACAAGGAGGTCTTTCCAAGGGAGTTGCCAGATGGACTACCACCCCTAAGAGGGACTGAGCACCACATTGATTTAGTCCCAGGTTCTGTGCTGCCAAACAGGCCAGCCTACAGAAGTGATCCAACTGCCACCAAGGAGTTGCATAAACAGATTGAGGAACTTATGAGCAAGGGGTTTGTAAGGGAATCCCTAAGCCCTTGTGCTGTACCTGCTCTGTTAGTGCTTAAGAAGGATGACACCTGGAGGATGTGCACTGACAGTAGAGCAATCAACAACATCACAGTCAAGTACATGTTCCCCATTCCAAGGTTAGATGACATGCTTGATGAGCTGAGTGGAGCTCAGATCTTTTCTAAGATAGATCTAAGGCAGGGGTACCATCAGGTGAGACTCAGAGAGGGAGATGAATGGAAGATTGCATTTAATACAAAACATGGTCTGTATGAGTGGCTTGTGATGCCTTTTGGGCTGTCCAATGCACCAAGCACTTTCATGAGGCTTATGATAGAAGTGTTGAGGCCTTGCTTAGGCAGGTTTTGTAACACCCGCAAATGTACCCTATTTTTATAGTAAAAATATTTTACGGATACTTTTCAGCGAAATTTAGTTTTTATTTAGAATTAAATTTCCCGAGTCGAATTTAGAATTTCCAAGTTCGTATTTGGATATTACGCGAGATTTCAATTGAATCCCGTCTTGAGACGTCTTTGACTTTTCTTGACTTTTTCCACTCACTCTCTACTTATTCTAACCCTAACCCTAACTTCCTCACACAACTCCACTCTTTCTTCCTCACTAAGAAAACCCCAAAAGCATAAGTTCCATTTTTGGTCCGTCTTATAATCGTCATAAGTCTTTCATTTCTCGCTCAAATTCACGTAAGTTTGTCTTATTCTTCCCCTCTTATCTTCCTCTATCCGTTTTGGTAATAAAATTACCGTCTTTCTCGCTTTTCAAACTTTCCGTCTTTCTCAAGGTGAAGAATATTCATCTTTTATTAATTATTTGTAGGTTGCGACCTTCAAGATCCCGACAAAGACTACTTCTTGATTGAAGAGGACCTTGACGCGGAGTTAAGACGCATAAAGGTAACGGTGAAGGGTTACTCGATATCATTTACGTGTTTTACGTGTTTTCTATGCTAGGAATCGTATTTAGAATATGATTAGTAAGCTTAAAAACTATGTTGATGATGGTACTTGTTGTTTGTTGAGAATTCATATGGGAATGAATGATTTATGATATGAGATGATGTTGGTTGAATGTTGAACATGGGTGAATGTTGTTGATTTCGTGCACATTGGACCCCAGCCGGCCGACCGGCAGCCGGTCAGCCCACCGGCTGGGGCAGTGGCTGTATATTTTGCATGTTACGTAAATTTTGAAGTATGAAATTGGTCTCAGCCGGCCGACCGGCAGCCAGTCTGCTGACCGGCTGAGACACCCCTCTATTTGACCTTGGTTTCTCATGTACCCTTGGTCCTAGCCGGGTAGCCGGTAGCCGGTCCCCTTGACCGGCTGAGACACACTGATATTCCATTTTGGTTTTCATATAATACATGGCGTCAGTTGGGTGGGCGGCAGCCGGTCTACCTGACCGGCTGGCACGTGCTGGACTTTGCTTGTAATTTTTGTTTTTGATTTCGTTTATAATATTTGCGATGGTTCATTTATCTTATAAATTTACGGCATGACTTTAATTATTAATGTTTTGAATATATGATATTTCATTCGCTTGTAACGCATGTTTTGTGACAGTTTTTGGTATGTCCCACTTTGAGTCGGTTTTACAAATGTTATGGTTTGAGCACTATTTTGTTATGTGCTTTGTACTCTCATTCCCTTGGCTACCTCCACGTTCCTAAGGCTGGAATGTCGGAACGGGCATGTATCCTACTGCTAAATTGCATGTGTTAGTGGGCATACGACGACGTTGTTGGGAGGCGAACGCATTGCGTTGATCGACCTGGCCGTCAAATGTTGTGTACTTGCGAGGTGGTGTTATTTGCATGTAGCGTCCCGATTGTTATGAGGCTTGTGCTCTTTTCCGCCTCTTTCGTGAATTATCGACTGAAGTTGGGGTACTCGGCGTCTATGATTGACCGAGTCTTGGATGCGAAATGTCATCGCATGTCGAATCGCAAAACGTTTATTCAGAGAGTCTGGCCACGTTTAGACTAGGACCGGATATTTATATCGTCGTGCTACCAGGAGGAAATTAGTCTACATGTACGAAATGTAGCATCGTGTATGCGTTCAGGGAAATGATGTATCCCGTGGATGCCTTTTAATCATACTTGCCATGTACACGGTGCTAGTGCGTTTCATTTACCGTGAGAGATGTCGTC
>JAIUZE010074896.1:0-19595 GCA_022085475.1 Heliosperma pusillum
AGTAGTTACAATGCAACAATGGGTAATGAAGCAAGGAAGACTCATTATTCACACAAGGAGTTACAATGCAAACAATGGGTAATTAAGCAAGGAAGACTCATTGTTCACACAAGGAGTTACAATGCAAACAATGGGTAATAAAGAAAAAGGAAGACTCATTGTTCACTCAAGGAGTTACATTGCAAACAATGGGTAATGAAGCAAGGAAGACTCATTGTTCACACAAGGAGTTACAATGCAACAATGGGTAATGAAGCAAGGAAGACTCGTTGTTCATACAAGGAGTTACAATGTAACAATGGGTATTGAAGCAAGGAAGACACATTGTTCAGACAGGAGTTACATTGCAAACAATGGGTAATGAAGCAAGGACGACTCAATTTTCACACAAGGAGTTACAATGCAAAACATGGGTAATGAAGCAAAGTAATACTCCTTGTCACACAAGTAGTTACACTGCCACAATGGTAATGAAGCAAGGAAGACTCATTGTTCACACAAGTAGTTACAATGCAACAATGGGTAATGAAGCAAGGAAGACTCATTGTTCACACAAGGAGTTACAATGCAAACAATGGGTAATAAAGAAAGGAAGACTCATGGTTCACTCAAGGAGTTACAATGCAAACAATGGGTAATGAAGCAAGGGAGACTCATTGTTCACACAAGCAGTTACAATGCAACAATGGGTAATGAAGCAAGGAAGACTCATGATTCACACAAGGAGTTACAATGCAAACAATGGGTAATAAAGTAAGGAAGACAAATTGTTCACACAAGGAGTTACAATGCAAACAATGGGTAATAAAGAAAGGAAGACATATGGTTCACTCAAGGAGTTACATTGCAAACAATGGGTAATGAAGCAAGGAAGACTCATTGTTCACACATGGAGTTACAATGCAACAATGGGTAATGAAGCAAGGAAGACTCGTTGTTCATACAAGAAGTTACAATGTAACAATGGGTAATGAAGCAAGGAAAACACATTCTTCAGACAAGGAGTTACAATGCAAACAATGGGTAATGAAGCAAGGAAGACTCAATTTTCACACAAGGAGTTACAATGCAAACAATGGGTAAGGAAGCAAGGAAGACTAATTGTTCACACAACCAGTTACAATGTAACAATGGGTAATGAAGCAAGGAAGACTCATTGTTAACACAAGTAGTTACAATGTAACAATGGGTAATGAAGTAAGGAAGACTCATTGTTCACGCAAGGAGTTACAATGCAAACAATGGGTAATAAAGCAGGGAAGACTCATGGTTCACTCAAGGAGTTACAATGCAAACAATGGGTAATAAAGTAAGGAAGACTCATTGTTCACACAAGTAGTTACAATGCAACAATGGGTAATGAAGCAAGGAAGACTCATTGTTCACGCAAGGAGTTACAATGCAAACAATGGGTAATAAAGCAGGGAAGACTCATGGTTTACTCAAGGAGTTACAATGTAAACAATGGGTAATGAAGCAAGGAAGACTCATTGTTCACACAAGGAGTTACAATGCAACAATGGGCAATGAAGCAAGGAAGACTCATTGTTCATACAAGAAGTTATAATGTAATAATGGGTAATGAAGCAAGGAAGACACGTTGTTCAGACAAGGAGTTACAATGCAAACAATGGGTAATGAAGCAAGGAAGACACATTGTTCAGACAAGGAGTTACAATGCAAACAATGGGTAATGAAGCAAGGAAGACTCAATTTTCACACAAGGAGTTAGAATGCAAACAATGGGTAATGAAGCAAGGAAGACTCATTGTTCACACAAGTAGTTAAAATGCAACAATGGGTAGTGAAGCAAGGAAGACTCATTGTTCACACAAGTAGTTACAATGCAACAATGGGTAATGAAGCAAGGAAGACTCGTTGTTCATACAAGGAGTTAGAATGCAAACGATGGGTAAGAAAGCAAAGAAGACTCATGGTTCACTCAAGGAGTTACAATGCAAACAATGGGTAATGAAGCAAGGAAGACTCGTTGTTCACACAAGGAGTTACAATGCAACAATGGGTAATGAAGCAAGGAAGACTCATTCTTCAGACAAGGAGTTACAATGTAACAATGGGTAATGAAGCAAGGAAGACACATTGTTCAGACAAGGAGTTACAATGCAAACAATGGGTTATGAAGCAAGGAAGACTCATTGTTCACACAAGGAGTTACAATGCAAACAATGGGTAATAAAGAAAGGAAGACTCATGGTTCACTCAAGGAGTTACATTGCAAACAATGGGTAATGAAGCAAGGAAGACTCATTGTTCACACAAGGAGTTACAATGCAACAATGGGTAATGAAGCAAGGAAGACTCGTTGTTCATACAAGGAGTTACAATTTAAAAATGGGTGATGAAGCAAGGAAGACACATTGTTCAGACAAGGAGTTACAATGCAAACAATGGGTAATGAAGCAAGGAAGACTCATTGTTCACACAACGAGTTACAATGCAACAATGGGTAATGAAGCAAGGAAGACTCATTGTTCCCAAGTAGTTACAATGCAACAATGGGTAATGAAGCAAGGAGAAACTCCTTATTCCACACAAGGAGTTACAATGCAAACATGGGTAATACAGCAGGAAACTCATGTTCACCAAGGGTTACAATCAAACAATGGGTAATAAAAGAAAAGGAAGACTCATGGTTCACTCCAGGATTTTTACAATGCAAACAATGGGTAATGAAGCAAGGGAGACTCATTGTTCACACAAGCAGTTACAATGCAACAATGGGTAATGAAGCAAGGAAGACTCGTTGTTCATACAACGAGTTACAATGTAACAATGGGTAATGAAGCAAGGAAGACACATTGTTCAGACAAGGAGTTACAATGCAAACAATGGGTAATGAAGCGAGGAAGACTCATTGTTCACACAAGGAGTTACAATGTAACAATGGGTAATGAAGCAAGGAAGACTCATTGAACAGTTCACACAAGGAGTTACATTGTAACAATGGGTAATGAAGCATGGAAGACTCATTGTTCACACAAGGAGTTACAATGCAACAATGGGTATTGAAGCAAGGAAGACTCATTTTTCACACAAGGAGTTACAATGTAAACAATGGGTAATGAAACAAGGAAGACTTATTGTTCACACAAGGAGTTACAATGCAAACAATGGTTAATGAAGCAAAGCAAGACTCATTGTTCGAACCAACCCAGTTCCGTTGTACAAGGGTTAATGAGCAAGAAAGACTCATTGGTTCACACAATAGTTACAATGCAACAATGGGTAATGAGCAAGAAGACCCTTATTCACACAATGATTTACAATGCAAACAATGGGTAATAAAGCAAGGAAGACTCATTGTTCACAAAAGGAGTTACAATGTAACAATGGGTAATGAAGCAAGGAAGACTCATTGAACAGTTCACACAAGGAGTTACATTGTAACAATGGGTAATGAAGCATGGAAGACTCATTATTCACACAAGGAGTTACAATGCAACAATGGGTATTGAAGCAAGGAAGACTCATTTTTCACACAAGGAGTTACAATGTAAAAATGGGTAATGAAGCATGGAAGACTCCTTGTTCACACAAGGAGTTACAATGCAACAATGGGTAATGAAGCAAGGAAGACTCATTGTTCACACAAGGAGTTACATGTAACAATGGGTAATGAAGCAAGGAAGACTCATTGTTCACACAAGGAGTTACAATGCAACAATGTGTAATGAAGCAAGGAAGGCTCATTATTCACACAAGGAGTTACAATGCAAACAATGGGTAATAAAGCAAGGAAGACTCATTGTTCACACAAGGCGTTACAATGCAAACAATGGGTAATAAAGAAAGGAAGACTCATGGTTCACTCAAGGAGTTACAATGCAAACAATGGGTAATAAAGAAAGGAAGACTCATTGTTCACACAAGGAGTTACAATGCAACAATGGGTAATGAAGCAAGGAAGCCTCGTTGTTCATACAAGGAGTTACAATGTAACAGTGGGTAATGAAGCAAGGAAGACACGTTGTTCAAACAAGGAGTTACAATGCAAACAATGGGTAATGAAGCAAGGAAGACTCATTGTTCACACAAGGAGTTACAATGCAAACAATGGGTAATGAAGCAAGGAAGACTCATTGTTCACACAAGGAGTTACAATGCAACAATGGGTAATGAAGCAAGGAAGACTCATTGTTCACACAAGGAGTTACAATGTAAGAATGGGTAATGAAGCATGGAAGACTCATCGTTCACACAAGGATTTACAATGGAACAATGGGTTTTGAAGCAAGGAAGACTCATTGTTCACACAAGGAGTTACAATGCAAACAATGGGTAATGAAACAAGGAAGACTCATGGTTCACTCAAGGAGTTACAATGCAAACAATGGGTAATGAAGCAAGGAAGACTCATTGTTCACACAAGGAGTTACAATGCAACAATGGGCAATGAAGCAAGGAAGACTCGTTGTTCATACAAGGAGTTATAATGTAACAATGGGTAATGAAGCAAGGAAGACACGTTGTTCAGACAAGGAGTTACAATGCAAACAATGGGTAATGAAGCAAGGAAGACACATTGTTCAGACAAGGAGTTACAATGCAAACAATGGGTAATGAAGCAAGGAAGACTCAATTTTCACACAAGGATTTATGCAGCATAATGATGGGGATCTCTTATGTTTTGAGGGATTCAAACTTGAGACAAACAACCTTAGGGGCTGTTTTAAAATGACAGTAGCAAAGCATGAAATAATGAATGATTTTTGAACAAACAATGCAACTTTAGGCTATTTTTTTTTGTGATGATTTTTAACAAGGAATAAACTTGAGATAAAGTATGAATTTCAAACTGAAATTCAAGAGCAAATGAAGGCACAAGGGGGATATAATTATCAACTTAATTCCACAGCTCAACACAGGAAATTAGCTAACAATTTGGACAGGCCAATTCTCATTCACCACAGCCAAGCACAGGTGGATGAAACTTGAACCAAACAGCAAGGAAAACAACCCACAGTCTAAGCACAGGGATGCTCAACCTTACCCACAGACTTTGATCAATACCCACAGCCTAGCACAGGGTATTATCAGGCCCGACTCTCAACTACAGACTAAGCACAAGTTGAAAAGATTTAAATTTGAGAGAAAACTCATCTTTTTTCATTCAACATAATCTGAATATTACATAAGAACAAGGCTCCTTTATATAGGCCATACATTCTAATCTCAACCCTTAAATCTAACTGCCATCTAAGGGCTCAAAAGGCCTTACATAAGAAGCTAAAATTACAGAAAAAAAGTCTTCTAATAAGACAAGGAAAAACAGATGGAAAGCACCCTAGACAAGTTTGCTTTTGTTCAGTAAAAGTGTCTTTGTTTGTTTCCTGAAATAGCCAAGAACAAGTCAGGCTTGTAAGAGTTGTTTGGCTCCTTCTTTCTACCATGAGATACTCACATTCTTGGGAACATTGGAGGACCAGATTAAGTCATGGGACGTGCCTTCCAAGCTATGCCAACTAGAGAGGAATGCAGTTGCTGTGAAACAGACTTTTGCCTTAGCTTTAAGAAATCAGACCTGACTTGCAGATGGCATAACTCTTATCTCAGGATGAATTACAAGGCTCATGATATCTCATTTTAAAGCTAGAGATGTTAGCTTTCATGCCAAAAAAAAATCAACCTCAAATGATGTATGGAACTCTAGATATAGAGGTTTGAATACTAGCAGGTCACTTGACAACGGTGCAGCAGCATTCCAGAATCCAGGGGCATCTTGTAGATGCTCTCATTGTCTGCACAGATAGAATTAGGAGACCCATGAGTAGCCAAATTGAAGCTATATGAGTTAGCTTCCTTCTCCATTTGAAATCATGCAAAAACAGTTCCTGGAACTTCAGTTATAGACCTTTAAGTAAGTACAGGTCAGAAGTGAATGCTCATCAGTCTTCTTGTGCAGCAGCAGGAACTTTGGAAAATCATATCTCCCAGCACAGATGGATTAAAAATTCCCATGATGATTCAAATGAAAGCTAAAGGTGTTAACTTTCACTTCAAAAAGGAATCAACTAAAACTATCCATACAATATTGAGTTATTCTGATATTAGTGATGACAGGTCATTTCTGAAAGACTGAGCAGCACTTCTGCATGACAAAGTTTGAAGCTATCTTGTGAAAGATCTACTCGTTTAATGTTGTTGATTCCAAAGCCATATGAAATATGACTTCCTCAAGAATTGATACATCTAAAGAACATAAATTTCCACCATGTAAAACTCAAGATATGAGCAGTTGAAGTTAACCCAGTTATGAAAGTATTGGGACTGTTCTGAATTGTTTAGCATGGTGAGCATGAATAAGCCTTATCTTGCAGATGCCATAACTTCTGCCTCAGGATGAATTTGAGAGCCATTCAGGCATCAAATAAAAGCTAAAGGAGTTAGCTTTACTATCCAAAAGGAATCAGCCTCATACAGTTAATAAATCTTGAGTTATTCAAACTTTAGTGCTGACAGGTCATTTCAGAAAACTGAATTGCATTCATGTGTGACAGTCTTTGAAGCTTGATTGTGACAAACGTACTGGATGAAAATTGTTGCTTCCAAAACCATATGAAAGAAGACATTTCCAAGATTCTAAAAATATAAGGAACCCAAATTGTAAGCAAGTAGAACTCCAGATATAAGCATTTAAAGTTGTCCAAAATCTACTGAGATTCAAGGAACATTTCAGGTTTCCTGAACTTGAATACTTGGCTTGTTTTCTTGAATTTAGTTTTGTTTCCTCTTGAATTGCACCCAATTCTGTCTTTGCTTTGCATAGTCACATGGGATGTTCTTTTTGTATGTAAAATGAAGGACCCTTACCCCTAGCTCCTGCTACAAGTTACAATGTAAACAATGGGTAATGAAGCAAGGAAGACTCATTGTTCACACAAGTAGTTACAATGCAACAATGGGTAGTGAAGCAAGGAAGACTCATTGTTCACACAAGTAGTTACAATGCAACAATGAGTAATGAAGCGAGGAAGACTCATTGTTACAATGCAAACAGCAAGGAAGTTATTAATGCAAAGCAATGGAGTAATATGGGTAATGAAGCAAGGAAGACTCATGTTCATACAAGGAGTTACAATGTAACAATGGGTATTGAAGCAAGGAAGACACATTGTTCAGACAAGGAGTTAAAATGCAAACAATGGGTAATGAAGCAAGGAGACTCATTGTTCACACAAGGAGTTACAATGCAAACAATGGGTAATGAAGCAAGGAAGACTCATTGTTCACACAAGGAGTTACAATGCAACAATGGGTAGTGAAGCAAGGAAGACTTATTGTTCACACAAGGAGTTACAATGTAACAATGGGTAATAAAGCATGGAAGCCTCATTGTTCACACAAGGAGTTACAATGGAACAATGGGTTTTGAAGCAAGGAAGACTCATTGTTCACACAAGGAGTTACTGAAACAGGAGTAGAGCTCCATCATCACCAAGCCAAGAATTCAGCTAGCCAGGATTGCACCATTGTATCCCAAGGGTCCCAACCAAACCCCAACCAGACAAGCAAGAGCCCCACACCAAAGGCACCAGGTATAACACTCCCCAAGCACCCCAATTACAGTCAAGAAGCAGCAACAAGTCAAGCAAGCACAACCACAAGAAGGGTCACAAGAGCAGGGTCCAGTTTCCTGAAAAACAGCCAAGACCAGCCAGAGTATAAATCAAATATCATGCAGTATGAGTCCAACCAGGGGCTCCATCTTCTTTTCCCTTAAAGTTGATGTCCTTAGCAAGAGAAAAGTCCAGGAAAAGTTTTCTAAATAAAGTCTAGAAGTCCATCTAAAACAGCCTAGAAGAGTGAAGGTCATATGGAGGAGTCAGCTGGCACCAAGGCCAATGTTTCTGTCCAAAACTCCTTATTTTTGTGTATGATCAACCTCAGGTGTAGTTAGTATGTTAGGAAGGTCTTATATGAAGCCGTTGTCAGCCAAACACAGCAAGAACAAGCCAAGCAAAGACTTCCCAAGACAGTTTGCAGACTTACCATTTCTGGAAAGGGACAAACCTACTTTTGCAGTCTTTCTTTTCTCTGTTTTGCAGTCTGTTTTTGTTGTCCTCATTAGCTGACTTTGTAGTTTGTTTTCTCAGTAAGATGTAAGGCTTTTAAGCCCTTAGATGTCCTTGTTTTCAAGGGTCAGGATCTGTTGAATTGCCTATATAAGGCCTAAGTTGTAACCTAAAGAAGGCAGACTTTGATTAATATAATTATGAACTTTGTTCAAAACAATCCTTCAGCAGAAGCTAAGTGTTGTAGCATTTCTTAGTGAAACTTGCGTGTGAACTAAGATTGCAGTGTTTAGAATTCATTACTTGTGTGTCTTGAGTCTTAACACAACCTTTGTCATCTATGCTTGTGTGCTAAGATACAAAGTACTATCTGAATTGCCTAGCCTAGTGCAGGTTGTTGGAGTCATTTCTTGAGTGAGTTAGCTTGTGTGTGAGAAGAGTGCTAGTCTGAGTCTATTTGACATTGATATCACTCATTTCCTGAGAGGTTTCAGTTCAATTGGTTATCAGAGCTTTGGTTTGTGAGTTCATTTACCTACCTACATTAAAAACACAAAAACTACCCATGAGTGAAGAGAGATTAGCAGGGCTTGAAACCACAGTTCATGGCCTTGCTAGAACTGTTATGGAGGTTACAGCATCCTTCAATGAATTCTTAGATGGTCAGCTCAACAATGGTGGAAGAGGAGGCAGAGGACGAGGTAGAGGAGCACCTGTGCCACCTGTTGCAGCAAGAAGGAGGCAACACATGGAGCAAGAGGAGGCCTCAGATTCAGAGAACTCAGAGCAGGGCCTTCCTAGGCACCATGACAAAGACTTAAAGGTAGAAATCCCTGACTTTCTAGGTAGTATGAACCCTGATGACTTCCTAGACTGGTTAAGGTCAGTAGAAAGAGTCTTTGAGTTCAAGGGTTACACTGATAGAAGAGCCTTTAAGGTAGCCATCATGAAATTGAAAGGATATGCATCCTTGTGGTATGAAAATATGAAGGCTCAGAGGACTAGGGAGGGTAAGGATCCTATTAAATCTTGGGATAAACTGAAAAAGAAAATGAGGATTAAGTTTGTATCAAAAGACTACACTCAAGACATGTTTATCAGACTTACCCACCTGAAACAAGAAGGTTGACCTGTTGAGTCCTATTTGAGGGACTTTGAGCAACTCGCACTACAATGTGAGATTACTGAAAAGCCTGAGCAGAAGATAGCTAGGTTTCTAGAGGGTCTTGATGAGAAGATAGCTAACAGAGTAAGGTTGCAACACCTTTACTCTTTTGAGGAAGCAGTGAGTCTAGCCTTGAGGATTGAGAAGCTAGGGAAGGGAAAACCCACACCTCCCAGGCCACAGACTAGACCTTCTTTCAAACCCTTCACTGGAGTAAGAATAGGAGAACCATTAGTCCCAACCAAGCCCTCAGAGTCAGACAAAGGCAAGGCCCCTGAGACAGACTTGAGAAAGACAATATCCCTTAAAAAGTGCTTTAAATGTCAGGGCTTTGGGCATTTTGCCAAAGAATGCCCCTCTAAAAGGGCTTTGAGTAGTATGGATGTTGTGGAATGGGGTGAAGATGAGATCCTTGTATGTGAGGAGAGTTTGGAGGAACCTGAGGAAGAGCCTAGAGAGGAAATGATAGAACCAGATGCAGGCTTGAGTCTAGTAACCTGGAGGGTTATGCACACCCAACCTCAACCATTAGAGGATGATCAGAGGCAGCAAATATTCAGGACCAGATGCACTATAAGGGGAAGGGTTTGCAACATGATAATTGATGGGGGAAGTGTACCAATGTGGCATCCACCACCTTAATAGAGAAACTGTCCCTAACCACACAAGGACACCCCCACCCCTATAAACTGAGATGGTTGAACAAGGGAGTGGAAGTAAGAGTTGACAAGCAGTGTGTAGTGCCATTCTCTATTGGCAAGGGATATACTGATGAGGTCTTGTGTGATGTCCTACCTATGGATGCTTGTCACCTTCTGTTGGGCAGGCCCTGGGAGTTTGATAGAGACTCTGTACACCATGGGAGGGACAACACCTATGTTTTCAAGTTTGGTAACAAGAAGATCATACTAGCCCCTTTACCCCCCAATGTTAAAGGGAACATTGCCCCTGTCAATGACATTTCCAAAGAAGTCTTACTGCTGAGTGAAGCTGAGATGGTTCAAGAGCTTATGGGTGATGAAACAGTGTTCATCCTGCTAACCAAAGAGGTCCTACTTCCCCAAGGAAACATTCCAGTTGAGGTGCAACAAGTACTGGAGGATTATGGGGATGTATTCCCTGCTGACTTGCCTAGTGGACTACCCCCTCTTAGAGGAATAGAGCATCATATTGATCTCATTCCTGGAGCAATGCTACCCAACAAACCTGCTTACAGAAGTTATCCAAAGGCCACTCAAGAACTACAAGCTCAGGTTGGTGACTTACTCAGCAAGGGTTTTGTGAGGGAGTCCCTGTGCAGTTCCTGCCCTGCTAGTGCCCAAGAAGGATGGGTCCTGGAGAATGTGTGCAGCAGGAGCTGGGGCACAGGGCAGGGCAGAATCCAACAATAGGGGCAAGGGGGATCAAGGGGTGAGCACTGGCAACCAAGGGGAGGTCTACATGGGTATCCAGGGGTCAATCTGGGGACAAGGGATGGGCAACAAAGGGGAGAATTTCAACCTGATAAGAGCTAACCAGGACCATGTCACAATGAGGGTCCATGACAGCCAAGACACGAGCCAGGACATGAGCCAAGACACGAGCCAAGCTAACCAAAGACAAGCCTACCCACACCCAACCAGAAAATCACAAAAACAGCCTACAACAGCCACTTGGGGAAGCCATAACTACCACCACACTTCAAACCACCAGCTACCACCAAGCCCAGCTAAAACCTTACCCACCTAGGTCCAAAAAAGTCCTAGGGAACCAGTTCCAAAACACAACACAACTACCCTAAAAATCCAAATCAAAACAGCCTACCTAAAGCATAAAGCATAAAGCAGTCTTTCCATTTCTAGCTAAAAACTGAAAGACTATCTCCAAAAGTCTTTCCTTGTCTTCCCTACTATTAGAACTACTGCAGAAGAAGGTCAATGAGTATTAATGAGCTTCGTCCACAAGCTTCAAGCCAACACCAAGCAACAAAGCACAACCTGGAGCATGTCACTGTCATATGTCTGCAATTGTCTGTTTTCAGTTTTCTTTTGTATTTTCAATCTGAAATTGTAGCCAGTAACTTGTCACGTTTATGTAGATTAATCCTGGCCCTTAGATGTTATTCTAGGGTTGTATTAGATCAAGCATTGAGGCCTATATAAGGACCCATGCTCTTTTGTATAAGGCAGTTGTTATTGAATGAAAAAACTTGAGCATTGTTCTCATTTCTAAAATCTTTCCAACTTATGCATTGTCTTGGTTGAAAGTCAGGCCAGATAACTTCCTGTGCTAGGCTGTGGTTGTTGATCTAAGTCTGTGGCAAGTTAGATATCCCTGTGCATAGACTGTGGGGTGTTTGCTTGTTGTTTAGTTCAAGTCTGCTTACCTGTGCTTGGCTGTGGTAAGGAGTCTTAGCTAGTCTAGTTTGTTGTTTGATTCCCTGTGTTGAGCTGTGGGAGTTGAGTAACATCCATATCCAGTGCTAGATAGGAGTCTAGGGTCCAATTCCTAACACACCCCTATAATATCACTGCAATTCTGGCATCAGAGCTTTGGTTGTGAGGCCATTGTTATCCTAACTACAACAAAAACACAAAAAATAACCCAATGAGTGAAGAGAGGCTTGCAGGTATTGAAGGCAAGGTGGATCAGCTAGCAGGCACTGTAAATGTAGTGCTGGCTGCCTTGAACACTGTCATGGAGAACATTGCTCCTCCACTGAGGGGAAGACCACCCCCTAGAGGCAGAGGCAGAGGTCGTGGCCACATGGGCATGGGAAGAGGACATCCCCTGCAGGAGGAAGAAGGGTCAGATTCAGGAGAAAGCAACAGAACTTATGAGGAGATTCCAGAGCACACTGACAAGCATCTCAAGGTAGAAATTCCTGAATTCTCTGGTAGTTTAAACCCTGATGATCTATTAGAATGGATTAGGGATGTTGAGAAGGTATTTGAATACAAAGTTACTCTGATATTAAGTCTTTTAAAGTTGCTGTGCTAAGATTGAAAGGATATGCATCCCTATGGTTTGACAACTTAAAGCACCAAAGGATTAAGGAGGGTAAGGAACCTCTGAGGTCTTGGTCAAAACTGAAAAAGAAGATGCTAAACAAATTTGTCACTAAAGACTACACCCAAGATCTGTTCATTAAACTATCCAAACTGAAACAAGAGGAGAGGTCTGTAGAGGCATACCTAAGAGACTTTGAGCAATTGACTCTCCAGTGTGAGGTCAATGAGAAACCTGAGCAAAGGATTGCCAGATTCTTAGAGGGTCTAGATAGGAGCATTGCTGCCAGAGTAAGGATGCAACCTTTGTGGTCCTATGATGATGTTGTCAACCTGGCTTTAAGGGTTGAAAAAATGGGGAAAACCAAACTAACTCTACCTAAGCCTGTTACTAGACCTGCATACAAACCTTACAGTGGTATTAGGATGGGAGAGACCCCTAAAACAACCAGCCAGTCAACCACAGACAAAGGAAAGGGAGTTGTGAACTCTAAACCCAACCCCACCCCAACTGAGAACAAAATCAGATGTTTCCAATGCCAAGGTTATGGTCACTTTAGGAAGGACTGTCCTTCTAAGAGAACCATGACACTTATGGAGGTAGAAGAGTGGGAGAAGGAGGGATTAGTTGAGTATGAGGTTGATGACAGCATGGTGTTAGAGGTAGTGACAGCTGAGGAGGAACCAATGCAGGACTTGGTCATGGCTCATCCTGACACAGGCCATAACTTGGTCCTATGGAGGGTCATGCACTCTCAACATACTCCATTGGAGGATGACCAGAGGTCTTTGATATTCAGAAGCAGGTGCACCATTCAAGAGAGGGTATGCAACTTGATCATTGATGGGGGGAGTTGTACCAATGTGGCTTCCATCACCCTAGTGAACAAGCTAAGTCTGATTACTCAAGAGCATCCACACCCCTACAAACTGAGATGGCTTAACAAGGGGGCTGAGGTGAGGGTTGATAGGCAATGCCTGGTGCCATTCTCTATTGGGAAGGTATACCAAGATGAGGTATTGTGTGATGTAGTACCAATGGATGCCTGTCACCTACTACTAGGGAGGCCTTGGGAGTTTGATAGAAACACCACTCATCAGGGTAGGGATAACACCTATAGCTTCAGGCATGGGGGAAAGAAGGTAACTTTGACACCTCTACCACCCAACCAGAGGAATTATGGGAGTCCCAATGTGCCAGAGGAGGTCAATGGGGTGTTGTTTTTATCAGAGGCAGCTATGATCAAGGAGATGAAGCAAGAACAACCTGTGATCATCTTGCTATCTAAGGAAGTAACAGAAGGGGAAGGTTCCAAGTTGCCAGCAGAGGTTGAACCTTTGATCTTGAGATACAAGGAGGTCTTTCCAAGAGAGTTACCAGATGGACTACCACCCCTAAGAGGGATTGAGCACCACATTGATTTGGTCCCAGGTTCTGTGCTGCCAAATAGGCCAGCCTACAGGAGTGACCCAACTGCCACCAAGGAGTTGCAGAAGCAGATTGAGGAGCTTATGAGCAAAGGGTTTGTGAGGGAGTCCCTAAGCCCTTGTGCTGTACCTGCTCTACTAGTGCCCAAGAAGGATGGCACCTGGAGGATGTGCACTGACAGCAGGGCAATCAACAACATTACAGTCAAGTATAGGTTCCCCATTCCAAGGCTAGATGACATGCTTGATGAGCTAAGTGGAGCTCAGGTCTTTTCTAAGATTGATCTAAGGCAGGGTTACCATCAGGTGAGGCTCAGAGAGGGGGATGAATGGAAGACTGCATTCAAGAACAAAACATGGTCTGTATGAATGGCTTGTCATGCCATTTGGACTATCCAATGCACCAAGCACCTTCATGAGACTTATGACAGAAGTGTTGAGGCCTTGTTTGGGCAGGTTTGCTGTGGTTTACTTTGATGACATCCTAGTGTATAGTAGCAGCAGAGGGGAACATCTCAGGCACCTTGAAACAATCTTTGGGATCTTAAAGGAGCAGAAGCTGTATGGGAAGCTAGAGAAGTGTACCTTCATGGTTGAGGAGGTTGCATTTCTAGGGTACATTGTGTCAGGAAGAGGAATCTCAGTTGATCAGGAGAAGGTTGCAGCCATTCAAACATGGCCTACACCTAAAACCATCACTGAGGTAAGGGGGTTCCATGGGTTGGCTTCATTCTATAGGAGGTTCATCAAGAACTTCAGTTCAGTTGTAGCACCCATCACTGAGTGCTTGAAGAAAGGGGAGTTTCAGTGGACTGAGGAGGCCCAACAATCCTTTGAGAGGATCAAGAGGTTGATGTGTGAGACTCCAATCCTTAAACTACCTGACTTTGATCAGCTGTTTGAGGTGGAATGTGATGCTAGTGGGGTTGGCATTGGGGCAGTGTTGATACAAGGGCAAAAGCCAGTTGCTTATTTCAGTGAGAAACTGAATGGTGCCAAGCTCAAGTACTCCACTTATGATAAGGAATTCTATGCCATCATCAGAGCAGTCATGCATTGGGGGCACTACTTGAAGCCAAAGCCTTTTGTTCTGCACTCAGATCATGAGGCATTGAAATATATCAGTGGCCAACACAAGCTGAATCACAGGCATGCCAAGTGGGTAGAGTTTCTACAATCCTTTACATTCTCTAGTAAGTATAAGGAGGGGAAACAGAATGTTGTGGCAGATGCACTGTCAAGGAGGCATTCTTTGTTAGCAGTCATGGAGCAAAGGGTGTTGGGGTTTGAATTTCTGAAAGAATTGTACAAGGAGGACCCTGACTTTGCTGAGGAATGGATGACACAAACTGGAGGAGGAAGGACTCAAGGGGGGAAGTACATGCTGCAGGAGGGGTTCTTGTTCCAAGGAAACAAGCTATGCATTCCAAGGGGTTCTTACAGGGATCTACTCATCAGGGAAGTACACTCAGGAGGACTAGGGGGACACTTTGGGGTTCAAAAGACACTTGAAATACTGCAGGATCAATTCTACTGGCCCAGGAGGATAGGGGATGTTCAGGTTGTCCTCAGGAGGTGCTCCACATGTCAACAAGCCAAGAGCTCTTTCCAGACTGGACCTTACACTCCACTACCAGTGCCAAACAAACCTTGGGAGGATGTGAGCATGGACTTTATTGTTGCACTACCCAGAAAACAAAGAGGTAAGGATTCTGTAATGGTTGTTGTTGACAGGTTTAGCAAGATGGCTCACTTTGTGGCTTGCAAGAAGACTGAGGATGCTGCAAGTGTTGCTGAGCTATACTTGAAGGAGATTGTGAGGCTACATGGGGTTCCTAAGTCAATAGTCTTAGACAGGGATGTTAAGTTCATGAGTTACTTCTGGAAAACTCTATGGAGACTCTTGAAGACCAGGCTTTTGTTCAGCACTTCTCACCACCCTCAGACTGATGGCCAAACTGAGGTCACAAACAAGACTCTAGGGAGGATCTTGAGGTGTCTCGTAAGCAAGTCCTTGAAGGATTGGGACTTGAAGCTAGCTCATGCTGAGTTTGCTTTCAACAGAGCACCCTCATCTGCAACAGATCACAGTCCATTTGAGGTTGTCTATGGGATTAATCCACTTATGCCACTGGAATTAGCTAACATACCAAGGGAGGAGGTGAACTTTGATGCAAAGAGGAGGGTTGAGCAGATGGTGAAGCTTCATGAGTCAGTCAGAAAGCAAATAGAAAGGGCAAATGAGAGGTACAAGAAACAGTCCAAGGTTCCTAGGTCCAAGAAGGAGTTTGTGCCAGGTGATTTAGTGTGGCTCCACTTGAGGAAGGAGAGGTTCCCAGCTAGGAGGAAGAACAAACTCATGCCTAGAGCTGATGGTCCATTTGAAATCATAGAAAGTGTTGGTCCTAATGCATACAAGGTTGATCTACCAGGAGTCTATGGGGTTCATGGCACTTTCAATGTAGGGGATCTCAGTCCATACTATGGGGATTCTGGAGATGAGGAGGCTACAGGCTTGAGGACAAGCCCAATTCAACCAGGGGAGGATGCAGCAGGAGCTGGGGCACATGGCAGGGCAGAATCCAACAAGGGGGATCAAGGGGTGAGCATTGGTAACCAAGGGGAGGTCTACATGGGCATCCAGGGGTCAATCTGGGGACAAGGGATGGGTAACAAAGGGGATAAATTCAAACTGATAAGTGCTAACCAGGACCAAGTCACAATGAGGGTGCATGATAGCCAAGACACGAGCCAGGACATGAGCCAAGACACGAGCCAGGCTAACCAAAGACAAGCCTACCCACACCCAACCAGAAAATCACAAAAACAGCCTACAACAGCCACTTGGAGAAGCCATAACTACCACCACACTTCAAACCGCCAGCTACCACCAAGCCCAGCTAAAACCTTACCCACCTAGGTCCAAAAAATTCCTAGGGAACCAGTTCCAAAACACAACACAACTACCCTAAAAATCCAAATCAAAACAGCCTACCTAAAGCATAAAGCATAAAGCAGTTTTTCCATTTCTAGCTAAAAACTGAAAAACTATCTCCAAAAGTCTTTCCTTGTCTTCCCTACTATTAGAACTACTGTAGAAGAAGGTCAAGGAGCATTGATGAGCCTCGTCCACAAGCTTCAAGCCAACACCAAGCAACAAACACAACCTGGAGCATGTCACTATCAAATGTCTGCATTTTGTCTGTTTTCTTTTGTATTGTCAGCCTGTATTTGTAGCCAGTATTTTGTTATCTTTCAGCAACTAATCGTGGCCCTTAGATGATCCTCTAGGGTTGTATTAGATCAAGCATTGAGGCCTAGATAAGGACCCATGCTCTTTTGTACAAGGCAGTTGTTATTGAATGAAAAAAACTTGAGCATTGTTCTCATTTCTAAAATCTTTCCAACTTATGCATTGTCTTGGTTGAAAGTCAGGCCAGATAACTTCCTGTGCTAGGCTGTGGTTGTTGATCTAAGTCTGTGGCAAGTTAGATATCCCTGTGCATAGACTGTGGGGTGTTTGCTTGTTGTTTAGTTCAAGTCTGCTTACCTGTGCTTGGCTGTGGTAAGGAGTCTTAGCTAGTCTAGTTTGTTGTGTGATTCCCTGTGTTGAGCTGTGGGAGTTGAGTAACATCCATATCCAGTGCTAGATAGGAGTCTAGGGTCCAATTCCTAACACACCCCTATAATATCACTGCAATTCTGGCTCAGAGCTTTGGTTGTGAGGCCATTGTTATCCAAACTACAACAAAAACACAAAAAATAACCCAATGAGTGAAGAGAGGCTTGCAGGTATTGAAGGCAAGGTGGATCAGCTAGCAGGCACTGTAAATGTAGTGCTGGCTGCCTTGAACACTGTCATGGAGAGCATTGCTCCTCCACTGAGGGGAAGACCACCCCCTAGAGGCAGAGGCAGAGGTCGTGGCCACATGGGCATGGGAAGAGGACAGCCCCTGCTGCAGCAGGAGCTGGGGTACAGGGCAGGGCAGAATTCAACACTAGGGACAAGGAACAGGCCAAGGGGGATCAAGGGGTGAGCATTGGTAACCAAGGGGAGGATGTGAGCATGGACTTTATTGTTGCACTACCTAGAACACAAAGAGGCAAGGATTCTGTAATGGTTGTTGTTGACAGGTTTAGCAAGATGGCTCACTTTGTGGCTTGCAAGAAGACTGAGGATGCTGCAAGTGTTGCTGAGCTATACTTGAAGGAGATTGTGAGGCTACATGTGGTTCCTAAGTCAATAGTCTCAGACAGGGATGTTAAGTTCATGAGTTACTTCTGGAAAACACTATGGAGACTATTGAAGACCAGGCTTTTGTTCAGCACTTCTCACCACCCTCAGACTGATGGCCAAACTGAGGTCACAAACAAGACTCTAGGGAGGATCTTGAGGTGTCTGGTAAGCAAGTCATTGAAGGATTGGGACTTGAAGCTAGCTCATGCTGAGTTTGCTTTCAACAGAGCACCCTCATCTGCCACAGGTCACAGTCCATTTGAGGTTGTCTAGGGGATTAATCCACTTATGCCACTGGAATTAGCTAACATACCAAGGGAGGAAGTGAACTTTGATGCAAAGAGGAGGGTTGAGCAGATGGTGAAGCTTCATGAGTCAGTCAGAAAGCAAATAGAAAGGGCAAATGAGAGGTACAAGAAACAGTCCAAGGGTCCTAGGTCCAAGAAGGAGTTTGTGCCAGGGGATTTAGTGTGGCTCCACTTGAGGAAGGAGAGGTTCCCAGCTAGGAGGAAGAACAAACTCATGCCTAGAGCTGATGGTCCATTTGAGATCATAGAAAGTGTTGGTCCTAATGCATATAAGGTTGATCTAACAGGAGACTATGGGGTTCATGGCACTTTCAATGTAGGGGATCTCAGTCCATACTATGGGGATTCTGGGGATGAGGAGGCTACAGGCTTGAGGACAAGCCCAATTCAACCAGGGGAGGATGCAGCAGGAGCTGGGGCACAGGGCAGGGCAGAATCCAACAATAGGGGCAAGGGGGATCAAGGGGTGAGCACTGGCAACCAAGGGGAGGTCTACATGGGTATCCAGGGGTCAATCTGGGGGCAAGGGATGGGTAACAAAGGGGAGAATTTCAAACTGATAAATGCTAGCCAGGACCATGTCACAATGAGGGTCCATGATAGCCAAGACACGAGCCAGGACATGAGCCAAGACACGAGCCAAACTAACCAAAGACAAGCCCACCCACACCCAACCACAAAATCACAAAAACAGCCTACAACAGCCACTTGGGGAAGG
Source organism: Heliosperma pusillum (assembly GCA_022085475.1). NCBI lineage: Eukaryota > Viridiplantae > Streptophyta > Magnoliopsida > Caryophyllales > Caryophyllaceae > Heliosperma > Heliosperma pusillum. Next base: position 18,877 of record JAIUZE010074896.1, read on the forward strand.
CATAACTACCACCACACTTTGAACCACCAGCTACCACCAAGCCCAGCTAAAACCTTACCCACCTAGGTCCAACAAAGTCCTAGGGAACCAGTTCCAAAACACAACACAACTACCCTAAAAATCCAAATCAAAACAGCCTACCTAAAGCATAAAGCATAAAGCAGTCTTTCCATTTCTAGCTAAAAACTGAAAGACTATCTCCAAAATTCTTTCCTTGTCTTCCCTACTATTAGAACTACTGCAGAAGAAGGTCAATGAGTATTAATGAGCTTCGTCCACAAGCTTCAAGCCAACACCAAGCAACAAAGCACAACCTGGAGCATGTCACTGTCATATGTCTGCAATTGTCTGTTTTCAGTTTTCTTTTGTATTTTCAATCTGAAATTTTAGCCAGTAACTTGTCACGTTTATGTAGATTAATCCTGGCCCTTAGATGTTATTCTAGGGTTGTATTAGATCAAGCATTGAGGCCTATATAAGGACCCATGCTCTTTTGTATAAGGCAGTTGTTATTGAATGAAAAAACTTGAGCATTGTTCTCATTTCTAAAATCTTTCCAACTTATGCATTGTCTTGGTTTAAAGTCAGGCCAGATAACTTCCTGTGCTAGGCTGTGGTTGTTGATCTAAGTCTGCGGCAAGTTAGATATCCCTGTGCATAGACTGTGGGGTGTTTGCTTGTTGTTTAGTTCAAGTCTGCTTACCTGTGCTTGGCTGTGG